>VZRF01012572.1:911356-1113525 GCA_013396875.1 Vireo altiloquus
GGACCGCGGGCGGCGCGGGCGGACTACAGCTCCCGTCAGGCCGCTCGCGGAGGCCCCGCCCCCGCCCGGTCGGGGAGAGCCGGGTCCGCCCATCCCCCGCTGATCCCGGGAACGCGGGATAAGGATTGTTTCTTGGCTGTTGCTTAAGACGCTCTAGGTGACTCAGGCCCTCAAAATGGGTTGTATGTGGTTTTCTTCTGGGCTCACGCTGACACGAAACCAGCTGCTGTTTTATCAGCAGCCGTTTGCAAGTTTAGGCGTCAAATGATGCTGTACCACGCGGCTGAGAAATTGGAGCTTAAGTTGTCATAGCTGGAGCAGCAAGGTTCAGTCTCAGCAGGGCCCGAGGATGGTGTGTGGTGATAAGGAGTCCTGTCCAGGGCATGCACAAACATCTTTAATGTTTACGCAGCTACATTGCACAGAATAGAATTAAGGACCTTCCATCCCAAGCCACAGGCGTGTGGAGCTTAAATGGGAATGAAGGTGAGCTGTTGCTTGTGTCATCTTTGCGCTATCCCAGCGACTGCCAACAGGAGCTGGTCAGTCACAAACACAGCAGTGAGACTGAGTTCTTCCAGCAGAGGACAGTGGTGCACAAAAGCGCCTCAAAGTGTCTTGGAACCTTTGTGACCTCTTGTCTTCCCAGGCTCCAGTAGGAGATGCTGACTGGTTCTGAATCATACAGAGGATAATCTACCCAAGTAAGAAAGTGTCTTATAGCCAATGTTTCATAGCACTAATTTTCTGGTGTTTATATTTTAAATAAGTTAAATTAACCGGAAGTGCTTTATGAAAAGAACCAGTTGAGACGTCCCTTCAGGAGACCCCAATCTATAGTAATTTGTACAATATATCTTTTTAAAATTAGTTTATCAAGTTCCTTTTCTTGGGAGATATCCTTCCCTTGTACAGCAAAGAGTGACCAAGAAAAAATTCCTTTCCAATAGAGAAGAACTGACCACAGGTTATCTTTTACATGTTGTGGAGATGGAAATGGCATTGGAGTGGCCTTTTTCCTTCTTTCCTGTTAGAAACTTTTTCACACATAAGGTAAACTAATATAAAGCCTGTCAGTCTTTAAGACAATGAAATATTTAAGAACTTTTGATAATTCTGATTTGAGGAAAACCCTATTTTCACTTGGACTTAGCAGGGGCCTTCGCAATGTATTGTGATGAAAAATGCATTTCAAACTGAAACTTTTGTATACGGTTTTTATTTCTGCAAGAAATTAATTCTCTTTACAATTGTCCTCCATGAACTCTGGATTTAGTTATTATTTGATCCTGTGTAGGGATTGGCAGGTCATTTCAACCCAGCTATCAGGATTCCAAATATAGTTCTGAAGTGCTTCTGCTGATGTAAAAGTGGTAAGTTTTAGATTATTTGACTTTGTTTTAAGCCTGTTATCCTGATGTAATAGAAGATTTCATAAATAGTTACTAAGAAGTTAAAACCTAATGAATATTAAAATCATGTTACTTAAAGCCTTACTCTGCCTTGATTGCACAGACTCCTGCCCTTTGTGCATATTATTTAGAAGGGAGTAGACAACAGAAAAGGGTTGAAATCCATCCCAGATGATTCCTCTGGAACTTTTAGCTGTGTTAGCTGTCATCTTACATAACGAGGAAGACTGGGAAGTGCCGTTGTTTGTGGTTTAAATTGTCTCAATGTTATTTTAATTCCTTTCTCAGAAAAAAATCCCATTAGAAGAACCTTTTCCTTTGCAGCCTTTTACCAGTAACCAAGTAGGTAATAAATGAAAGCTCATACATCCATATACAGGAAGCTGCTCAATCACAGGGAATAATTGCCTTTCCCAGCAGCTTACTTTGAGGTGGGAAGGGCTATGTGTATGTTGCTTATTGCAGTGTGTTTATAGATCATGCTGTGGCTTGGAATAAGAAAATAGCATTGCATATAGATTTGTGCTATGATAGTTCAGTACTATGTAGATTCATATCTTAGGGAGGGTAGACCCAGGGGACAGTTTGCTCTGAGTCTCTTGTTACTGTAGGAATTTAACCAATGTCTGAGAGGAAATTGGAATTTTGTAGAGAACAAGAACCCAACAGCATATCATTTAAGCCATAAACAAGCAGTCTATCCCATTTATCTGAAAGAAGATACCTCTGAATTTTAGTTTCTAGGGTCTGAGCTCTAAAATCTGTTTTCTTGCATGTCGTACTTAGCACACATACTTACTCCTTTTGTGGACTGTGAGGTCTCCTTTTGGTACAGCAGGGAATGGGATATTCAGACTGGGGTGTCTGTTAGATACTTCACAGGCTGCCTGCAGTGTCTCATTCCAGCATGTGAAATAAGGAACAGACAAGAACCTCTGTTAGATTTTGTAGCAGAGGTTGTGACTTTTGGAAGAGTAGATCCATAGTCTATCAAAAAATCATACAGGGAAGAGTAATGAAGATAAGATTGCTAAGTTTGGAAGGAAACTATGGTAAGGGATGTTTTCAAGCTTTTAGGCCCCTAGGATTACCCCTATACCTTGAAAGCCTTTTTTTTTTTTTTTTCTCTACAAGTGTAAAGAGAGAAATTTTCTCTTTTTCCTGCAACTTTGAACTAATAGTGACAATGATTTTCAGTCTGGAATACAGATTCAACTTGTCTGTCTACCAGTAATAGGACATGGCAAATACAAAACTGTATACTTGATCCAGAGGATTGGGAAAGGATATTTCTATTGATCACAGGGAAGAGTATTTAGGGAGCTGGCAGAGCTGCACTGTCTGATCTGCTGACCATGAGTGTATGCATGCATGCAGTGATAGATTGGGTAATATGGACAGCCTCGTGATTTGAGGGGGTCTTATATCAAAGTGTATTAGTGTACATAGTGCCATTTTATTTTATTTAACAAAATTGTTATAACTCATGTGTTGAAAATAAGGGCCAGACTTGGCTAGGAAAAAAAAACCACCACAAAAAATATGTATGCACAGTAATGAAAATGTGTAAGTTCATATAGGTCCTGATGTAGAAGGTGAATTCACTGTTCCTCAGAGGCTGTGTTGCTGAAGAGAACCGGTATCCTTGGTTCAGCAATGAGGAACCTTTGTATCACCACCTTTCTGTCATGGTTTTCACCTGGTGTGTCTTGCCTTGGAGTGCTGCACCGAGCATTGGCTACACCTGTGATTGGAATGGTCCTGGCAATCCTGAAAGCTCTCACTTAGGTGCACAGTACAGTCCTTTGTCTTGGGATCCTGAGCTGGAAGTGAAGTGGTTACTGGGCTTGTGGTAGCTGAGGTCCATGAAAACCCATTTGGAAGAGGCAGTGTTTGAGGAGGTCCAGTACCACTAACCTTCTCTGAGGGTGAGTACTATCCTAATCGTACTGGTGAAATTCCACTATTAGAGGCTTATGAGATTTTTCTAGCATATCACTGATATCTTGGTATTGCATCTTGATTAATTTCTTGGAAAATCCACACTATGAGCCTATGCTACCTTTGGTGTGACTCCTAGTTGCCTGGGAACTAATTTCTTTTAGTTGAAAATCGGTATGATTTCCCTCCAGGGTGGTCCCTACATTTGCTTTGGGCCTGCTATAATGTACAATGTTTTCTAAATGTTTGAGTTGTAATTCAGGAACCATGTCAGGTTTATACTTAGCTATAGTTCAGTCTATAAGGAATATGTTGCAGTGGTTTTGCTTTCATAGTATATTATTCAAGCAATGGAAACTGCATTTGGAAACAGCAGAAACTAGGTTAAAGCATCTCTATTAAAGTCAAATAAACTTATTGGATGAGTCTTATGTGTGGACTGTCTGTGATGATTATGTAGAAGGAAGTGATTGCTAATATTTCAGCCAATCTAAGATTTACAAGTATGTTCTCTCTAATTGTATTGGTATCTGTAAGAAAACCTTTAAAAGTCCTTCTAGCTTTTGGTTTTTTACTTTGGTCCATTTAGAACAAGGAAGACCAGAGGAAAAAGCCTGTAGAAGTGAGACTAATTTATTCTTGTGTTTCATCTGCATTGCATTTTTGCGTAATGTTCTTCTGCTTATAATTTTCAACTGAAATTTTCAAAGAGCTGTGTTGTATCTGAGGCCTGTTACTTCTTAATTTAAGAGCTGTAACTCTTGTTGCAGGCAGTCTGTGACTTTATATATATAAAAATCATGGATCTAATGTTTCAGCAGCATATAGCTTCACATAACTGATACTCAAACAAGAACTTTCATATACTTAGTTGTAAGATTCCAGCTGACAGCCCAGCATAGGAAAACACAGACACAAAGATCTGTGCTAAATTTGTTAAAGAAGAAAAATTTTAGCTGAATAGTCAAATTGGGAATACGCATCAAAGTGTTTTCCCTGACTAAGAGATGGTATTAAAAATCAACAAAGCCTTCAATTATTATTGACTTCTCTGTCATGAATAAAGGGAAGGAATAGTTTGAAGGAGTTGTCAATTAAGGCTGGGAGTAAGGTGATTTTAATAATGTCATTAGTTTAGTCTAAAATTAATTTTTTAAATCAAAACCAATCTAAAGATAGTCTGAAATGTTAAATCCTGTCAAGTTGCTGCTTATAAGAGAGGGATTTCTTTAAAACATGAGATTACTAGTAGTTTGAAGCCAATTTGAAAAGGTGATTATTTAAAGAAATTTTATTCCACAACTTAGCACAATGCTTCTAAGGGCTGCCTTTAGTGTTCCTCACGCTAAGGATTGATTTTAATTGTCTAAAGCAATAAGGATGTGAACTAAAACTGTTGTCCAGATGGAACTTTGTGATTTATTACTTCACTAAAAGAACAGAGGAAATGTAAATGAAGGAAAATACAGCAGCTAAATGTTCAAAAGTTTTGAATAAAATTGCAGATCCTGAAGTGAGACAGCCCTATCTTTTCCCTGTGGAGCAACACAGACTTTTGTTTTACTTGTTTAGGATTGATTTAGGAGTTAGCTAGTTATTTTCAAAACTTTTTGTATTCCTTGCCTTGAAGTGTATACATTTATACATTGTGTTGTGTGTGACCCAGATGGGCTTGAAGACCACGTTAAAACATTTGTCCTCCTGGATATAACGTTTTGACTCTGGAATATTATTTTTTTCTTTTTATAATTACGTTATTGCACTGCTGTCTTCATCTTCCCACAGTGCTTATGGCATTCAAGCAAAATCTGGCTTATGTCCTGCTTTTCAGTAATAAGTGACAAAAATGTTTATGTGTGTTTGGCTTTTTTTCCCCCTCTGTACTGTATTTATGCCATACCTATGTGCTTGGTGCCTTTTCTTATAGTGAAATAAAAAAACCATGAACATTGCTTCTTCCTGTGAATGACAAGAGTGCACTTTGGCCTAGTGCCGTTGGAATCAAACATCCATCTAACGATGTGATGTAGTTTTGGGTTGGTTTTGGGGTTTTTATGGAGGTTTTTTTTTTTTTTCCTGCAGACTCTTTGCTTTTGCATCCAGATTATGATTTCTCCATGGGCCTGGTAAAGATTGTGTGTTAGTCACAGGCATTGACTGAGAGCTTGTAAGTGGAGACAGATTGTGCCAGCCTGGAGAAATGAGAGCCTTTGGGTAAAAAACTGGCCAGAACACACAGAAGCAGCACAAACATATTTCCTGTTTTGTTACTTGTGTATCTAGTGTCCTAATGGAAAGTACTGTCAACAGATTTCAGTCAAGGGTTTCCTCTTGAGTCATTTATTCTGTCCTTGGGCTTTCTGTGGTGCCATCAGTTCGCCATGACTGATGTGAACTGCTACCCACCAGTAGCCACAGCTGATGTGAAATAGGCTGGTAACTAATCAGAGCCTTTTTATTTCGTTATGAACTTCACCTGGGAGTTATCCCTTGCTTATGGAATAACTTGGCCCATTGAAGGCTTTTGGAGTAGTGTTTCATACATATTATATCACAGAGTTTGTTTTCCAACTTTTTCTTTGAAAAATGTATGAATAATTATGCAGTCTTGTGGACAACAGACATTTTAAAGTCATACACCAGTATGTAAAATATATTGATAGTAGAATGCCTATTTTAATATTATTTTAAAGGTAAGGAAAATAATTAAGTTCTGGTATTTCATTTGGTTTTGTTGTTCAAGAGGTTTTTTTGGGGGAGGAGAAGTGGGAGCTTGAGGTCTTGATTTTGTGTGAAGTTTGTCGTGTATGTTGCATTGTTTTTTTGTTTGCAGGGTGGGGGAGTTGAGGGTTTTTTCGTGTTTGGTTTTTTTTTTTTCTTCACATCACCTCAGATTACATGAGATTAGATTATTCCATTGTGGAAGTGAAATTTTCTCTATAGAAACTTTTATTAACTGGTCAGTCAGTAACTGCTTTAGGACGGAAGTGCTTCAGCAAGTGATTTCATCATCTCAGATTAGATTAAATTTTTCCATTATGGGAGTGAAATTCTCTCTGTAGAAACTTTTATTAACCAATCAGTCAGTAACTGCTTTGGGACTGGGGTGCTTCAGCTTCAGTAGCTGATTAGTAAATTGCAGTCTAAAGCCAGAATGTAAGAGATGTTGTGTGCTTTGCACATACTGGGGCAATGGCTCTTAAAGTTTTAATACATTGGATAATCTTTGAAGTTTACATTTCCTCCTTGCCTTGTCCAGGATAGCAGCATGCGCAGGGAATTCACAGCAGCACGGGATACTTAGACTGTGTCAAAGGGCTGCCTCTACAGGCCTTGTTCAAACAAAACTCTGGAGGATTTGAGTAAAAGTTCGGGTTTGACTCCCCAAACCATTGCTAGAGCAAACCCAAAGGAGGTAGCATGTGTTAGATAATTGCAATAACAACCTTGCCAAAGGGATTTTAGAGACCAACCTTTCCAGCCTTGCCATATGTCCTTCTCTTTCCTTTCTAGATGATAGCATTTATAGTATGGTAGAAAATATAGAAATATTTTCTTCCAGCTGATGCTCACTGTAGTGGCCAAAAGTAGGGGTAATAGCATGAGAATACATTGCTGGCTTTTGTTCTAGCAATGCTTTTGATGTCTCTTCTGTCTTTTTCTGCTACTGTGTAGATTCAGGCAACACATGAGTGCTGTTTTTAAAATACTTTTTCTCCAGGGCAGTATGTGTATGAGCAGAAGGGATACTCTGCTAAGTCACTAGACAATTCTTGTGTTTTTATTGCATGTACAGAAGAACCTTTCTGCTAGGCCAGGCCTGGAGTGGTTACTGTGTATCTGAAGGTTATGTGATGTACCTGGCCTCAAAGGCACACTTTGGATTACTGCTTCCTGTGTTACTGAGATGGAAATTCAATGACACGTTATTTTGAATAGATATGCAGCTGCCTTATGCATGGCTGAAAGAAGTATATCTGTGTATCAACACATTGTATTTTTCCAATTATGATCTCCTATCTCATGGTACTAGATAGGAACTGTGTAGCTCAGGAAGCATTTTATTACTTCTATATGGGTTATGCAAAGCTTGCTGTTTCTTTTAAGGTCCTGGGAGGGAGAGATTTTTACTTCCTGATGGACTCTTTTTCTCAAAGCATGTGTAGTTTTGTGGGGCTTTTTTTCCCTTACAGTCTTTTGAAATATAGATGCTTCTGTGTCTTACTTGTCATTTTGTTTATTTGGTCTTTCCCAACCTCCAGCTGTTTAATTTAAAATCCATTTTTATTGTTACACACAGAAAACAGACATACCTTTAGCCAGGATGATTTTACTCTAAGAAGAAAGAATTAGAATTTTCATAAAAAATATAGTCAGTATATCTGCTAACTCTTTGGAACCGAACAAAAATGAATTTGTTTCTCTTTTTACCAAAATGCTTGAAAGGTTTGCAAATGCATGATAGTAGCTTAGTAAATAATCAGCATGTTGTAAATGTATCTTTTAAAGGCCAAGGAATAGCATAAATACTCTTTCAAATTGCGGTTGATATAAAACATTTCCAGTTGGATCATGTATAGAGTAATTACTTTTGACAAGTTAATTTTGCAAGTGTCCAATTAAGCTATTCATTCATAGCTTATCTCTTCACAGTGTGGCTGTATTCACTTAGCTGTTCAGGCTTGAATTTCTATTGTGCTTTTAAATATGGATCCAAATTCATGGGATGTGCATTCATTGAAAGGGCAGTTCTTAGTGTTGAGAGTTTGAACGTCACAAGACTGACTTTAAATTAAGAGGGATGTGAGACTATATTTTTTCTTTTTCTTTTCTTTTTTAAGTAGCAGTAAATGTTTGCTAATTACTTGGCTTCTATTTTTTCAAAACTGTTAAGATTGATATTCTCAGTTTTTCTTTAAACTCACTTTAATTCACAATATAAAGTCACGTTTAGGGGTGTGATTTCTCATGAAGCTCCAGACTCCCAAAGCCAGGACTTTAAAAGGAAATACCAAATATTAAAAAGTAGCTGAGAATTACAAGATACTGAAATAACTCTTATGAATGTCATAAAGTAAGTATAATGAGAGTATAGAGAATTGAATCTTTGAGATCCCAGGATGGCACTAGGTATTTTCAGTTGATAATGGAAGCTGTTGATTTACTTCCCTTGATAGAAGTGGAAATAAACCAAGTCAGGAACATAATGTGATTATTCAAAGGGTTCAACAGCATCTGTAGCCTGCTTCAATGGGTCAGGTGTTTGGATTTTAGGAATGAACTAATAAAGTGCGTTAAAGATGGACTTGGACCTCTAGAAGCTTTTAAATAAAGAACCATAAAAAATTTAGTATCTAGTGCTTATCCTCTGAGTGAACAGAGCAGGATTAGGGAACTGCTACATGATTAATCAAGCTAGTATACCAAACTGTAAACTCGAGGGACGAAATTTACTAGGCTCTGGGCAGGTAATTTACACTATCTGCCCTGGTATTAGTGAGGCAAATTCAACAAGACGTATGATAGTGGTGGTAGACAATGTTTCTTCTCTGCCAGCCATCCTGTTTTTCACTTGCACAGAAATGTCTCTAGTAGTAATGGGATTAGGTCAGAACACATCTGAACCTTTATAGTTCTCTGCTGCTATACAGAAGTTTGTTGGTTGCTACTCTAAATCCATCTGAGGGGAGAGAGGGAGAAGCATGATCATTGTAGTAATGATGAAAACCTGGAATCATTGCACTGGACTTCCTGCCTCTTCCATCCCTTCTCACAAGTCAACTGTCCCAAGCTGAGAGCATTGATGGGGCAACACACACACCTCCCCACGAATTCCCTTGGCTTCAATTCACATGGATACTGAGTACCTACATGACCCTTTCCAGTCCATACTCTAGTGCTTCTGTGTTCTTTCAATTCTTTTGTCTGTTTTGACACTTAGGCTGTCAATGGATCTTGCCAGTGGGTTTTGCACAGGGGTCTAGGTATTGGGCTGTCTCATCCCACATGTATTTGGATTAATTACATATTTATTCTACACCTCTCACACTAATACCTGTTTGAATGTGAAAAAAGTCTAGCTTTCACTTGCAAGGGCTGGAAGCTGCTAACATGAGATGGAGGGCAGGCCAAGCTAGGACAGAAAAGTACATGCTGGGATAGATAATAGAAAGCTTTTAATATTACTTGGATTTTTAGGATTGATGGGTGAGCCCAGCAGATGGCTATCACCAAACTTCATTACTGCCACCCAACAATGCAGTCTGTAAGCAGCAGCAATTCTTTTTCCCCAGACTCTGTGTAGCTTCACTTTCTCAGAAGCTCTGCACTTCGGAGAAGACCCTCCACTATAACTTCCCAAGTGGTTCAGGATGCCAAGAAATTCTGTCTCCTCTAAGACTTCTGAGTCTATCTATTCAACACACTGCTAAGTACTTAAGTACTGTTGACTTACATTTCCTAAACAAGGCTTGTCTAATGCTATTTATCTATCTACTTCTTTAGCAAAAAAAAATTGACCTTCAGTATTTGTCCACTGGGCTATTTCTCTGAAATTAATTCTGTAAGAGATAGCTGAAAATCACTTTGTATATTGGCTTTCATAACCCACTGTGGAATTATCTAGAGGATAATCATAATATAAATCTTCCACCCAGATGTTATGGAATTGTTTCTACTATTTTTTTTTTCAGCACAGTTACACTAGGTCTGGGTTCAAGCTCACATTGTTTCCTCTTGCATCATTGCTTGTATGCGAGAAAGTAACTGCAAAAAGCATGGTGTTGCAGGGTACACCTGTGCTGGCCTCTGTTTTGGTGCAGTTAATGTGATAACTGCTGACCAATAATACAAACACATACCTGTTTTAGAGTAATTTTTCTTAGCTGAGGTGAGAAACCTTCCCTAAGCTCCGTTCCAAGGATAGCAAAGCATCAAACAAAAAGAACTCCTGTGGTCTTAATTTCAGATGCAGTAGCCTTAACAATGCAAAAGGAATATATTGGGGGCCTAGAGAGGGGCCTTCAGAAAAACACGAAATCTGTGAGGATTTTCCAGTTAGGAAAGCCTGTTCAGATATTGCAGTTGTAAGCAGATTGTCACAAAGTTGGTGTGAGAAAGCTGAAGAGGTGGTATGGTTTTGACTGAAGAAATAAAGCCTTACTGTTGTTCCTTTGAGTGTTGATAATCCTGGACTTCAGAGAAACTGGTTAAGTACTACTGCATTAAAATGTAATTTAAAATCAAACTGATGCTGCTTCTCAACAGTTCTTTGTGCTGGTGAAGTGGCTGAATGTTTTCTTCCCATAATCAGTGGTAGTAAACAGAACTGTGGTGCAGTTGAAATCAGGGGAATGTAGTCAAGGCTGGAATTTAGACCAGAAAGTTTGTTCATTGGGTAGAGGATTTTATGAATGGACTGCATCTGCTCTACTGCCTGGAAGTAAACTGGTGAATGCAGTGCCTGATGTCTTATGGCTTGGGCTGATCCTGCTTGGACTACTACTTGCCTCATTACTACTGGTGTAGTACAGCAATTGTGTATTACACATTGCATATTTGGTTTTAATTTGGTTTTTGCATATTTTGATTTTGGTCAAGATTCAAAGATGTTTTAACCTTCAGTTTCACAGTTTGTCCATATGTTTCCTAAATATGTCATTAGTAAACCTTAGAACTCTCATTATACTTCTTATCTCATGTCACTGCACTAGCACTAGTATTTAATTATCTTCATTTCATTGTTATATACTTATTAGCATAGGCAAACGCCCAGGTCTGGATTAATTGTCCATGTAATAAGTAGAAAAATTATTTAAATACATGAAAAACACCACTCTAGGGAATTAAAGTAAAGGGAGGAAGTCTAATTTACATATGGGGACAAGTCAGGGTTAGCCAAACAGTGACTGACAACCCATTCAACTAGGCTGAAATGGAAATAGAGAGAAAATACAGCCAGCAGAGGAAATGTGGTTTATATACGTATATGGGCCTTTAGGGAAATTCCTTATGAGAGGGGAAGTGAGTGCCCTGTCTGTTCTTCCCATTTTATGCAAGAGAAAAATAAATAATCTGACCCATGATCTGACCCAATCTGAATATAGTCACCAAATGAGTCTCTGCTAGGTAACAGAAACATTGCCACCTCTGCTACCAGCTCCTGTGTACCAGGTGTAAACACCACTTTTCCTGCAGCAGGGAATGAGGCACATGTCTGTGCTTTGCTGTGTTGGCAGTGATGCCTTAAATGGCTACCTAGAAACAGAGACTAGACAGGAATAAAGGAGGTATTTATTTGAAAGGCCTTCAGAGGTACACTCTGGGCTCCAGAGGGTCCTGCCTCAGTGGATCCCAAAAGGTCATGACAGGTCATGAGTTCTTCACACTTTTATATCAGCATAAATTCACTAACCAGAACCCAGCCAATGATGGAATTTCCCCAAGCTTTCCCCCCCCTCCCCAAGATGATGGTTTACAGTTTTTGGGCCTAGGAGGGTCTGGGTGTCCTTGGAGAGCAAGCTAGAGAGGCTTTGTTGTGTCTATCTTAGCATGAGAGAACAGCATTTAACAAGCCACAGGAAACTTCAGAGTTACGCTAGCAGTACAGGATTTGAAAAATATAAAAGTTAAAAGTTAAGGCATCAGCAGAAGCCATGACAGAGGGTAGGTTTGTGCTGGAGGGCTGGCTGAGATACAGTCGTGGTTTTGCCATCCTGTCTAGGATTCCACTTGTGCTGCTTCTGCATTTGCTCCAGCAGTAGAGTTAAGCTATTCACTTATTCTGTGCCTCACACTCGTCCTTTAAATTGGTGAGACTGAGGTGTAAATTACTGCTATTTATGAATATGTTATTTCACCTTGTCCTTGACAAAAGTAGATGAAGTTTCATATGCTGATAATAGTATTGGACTAGAACTGTTACCTCTTCTGCAACTTATCTCTAGAGTGGAGGAAAAAAATATTTTGGGATCAAACCTTCAGTCTTTTCTACCCTGAATAATTTCTTGACTGGACAAAGAGTCCTATGAGATTTCACACTCCTAGAGACTGCTTAATCAGGCAGACACATGTATCTTGAAACATTAAACAAAACTATACTTACAATGTAGCAAGATTTTAACATAAAATAAGCACAAGTAGCAGTCCAGCTGTAGATTGACTCATTTGTCAGGTTTGTTGCGTGTAGTTGCCTGAAACTCTGTGGTGTTCATACTCTTGGAGCCTGTAGGAATCCTGTTGTTTTTTAGTTCTTACTGAAAGGTAGATAACATACTGGAAGTAAGAGGTTAATCAGTGCAGTGGTGCAACAGCTATTTTTATAGGGACCCCCAGAGGCTTCTTGCCTGTGTGCAATGCTTCAAATAATTATTATTTATTATCAAAGTGTTTGCACCATCTGCACCCATACTTGTTAGTGCTACCATTGACAAACCTTTTCCATAACTCCTGCTTCTCTGCCACCTCCTCCTTCCATGAATAAATGCTAGAGCTGCTAAATCATGTGCAGGGGATGAACGAATTCTTAAACACTTTGAGAAGGGAGTCAGATTAACTGTTTGATGTAGTGACTCATTTGACAAATTAACCAAGAGAAGTATAGGGCATACAAATACTGCTATGTTCTTCCTTTGTCACTTTAGAAATTTCTCTTTCTTAACTTCCTTTATTTTAGTCCCTAAGTACGATTAGTAAGCGCATGTAAGTGTCAAGTGCCAGATGCTGTGTATGTCTTTTTAAAATTTACATAGCTTTTTGAATTTTTTGAAAGAGAAATAAAGCAGAGTACACTGTATAAGTTGACAAGTCTGATGTATTGCTTCTTAGTAATAGTAACAGTAATACATAGGTTTGGTAAAGCAAGAATATTCTCAGGCCTTTACTAGCCCTCAAGAAATCTCATCGTGAATTGTACTTCCCAAGTTATTACTTCATTATTTATTTTACTTTTTTTCCCTCACAAATTCAGGTACTTTCTATAATTTTTTTTTAATCCAATAGACTTTATTTCAGCTAAAACTAGGCATTGTTTTTTTAGTCCTCAAACCTTGCAGTTCTGCTTGCTACAGCTTTCAGTGAGTGAATGAACACTTGTACTACCCTAGGCCAAAAAGTGGAGATGGGCTAAAATGTGTAACAGATACATTCTGCAAAACACTTTGAGTAGGAAAAAGAGTATGCAGAAAATCAGGTGATGCTGTTGAATCACATGAAGTCACCTGTGTCTGGGCTTGTACTCTAACAGTGCTCCTGACAGGTGTTTGTCTAACCTGTTCTCAAGGGCCACTGGCAAAAGTATTTCCTACTTTTTTTAGTCCTTCACTGTCTTCACTAATGCAAAATTTTGTTTACCACAAATATTTTTTTTTCCTTCCCCCCCTGTGATAAAGACAAGTTCTTGTTGTCCTGTCCACAGTGGGTAGGCAGAACAAATTATTCTCTTCCTCTTTGCAGCAGTCCTTTATAATCCAGTAAGACTCTCACTAGTACATTTCCATTGATCTCTTAAAGCTAAGGGTGCTGTGTCTATCTTTCTTCATAGCTGGTATTTTTTAGGTTCCTGATCTCTGTTCTTCTCTGAACTTTTTCCATGTGATCGAGGTTTTTCTTGAAATGTTGTACCTTGATGGGAGTTCTAGCTTAACTGGTGTTGAATAGAGATACTTCACTTATCTTTCAGCTTATATTTATTCCTATAAATGGCACATCTACATTTTTTATTGTACAATACTAAAGCAAAGAAACAATTATTAAATTAATATTTGTGATCCAATGTAACTACCAGATTCTTCCAACAGAAGATGTCCTCCACTGTGTGCTTTGAGCAGTTAATTATTCCTGCTTAAGTGTATAAACCTGTGGTGTAAACACTTTCCAACTGCTATTAGAAGTTATGCACCTTTTCTGAATGGACTAATTGTTCTGCTTGAGAGAAGGCAGGTTCTATTAATTTCCATGTAAGAAAAATATTTGCGATAAAGACATACTTTTAATGTGGCAATTGAAAAAAAAATTGATGGTGAGTCAGCCTTCTCTAGGGAATTTTCCTGGTATTTAAGTCAAATGGACTTTTCAGTAGCACACGAGGATTTCTTTTTTGAGTAGTGCATTTTTTTCTTTCCCCACACCCCCCCAATACTCTGAAATAGTTGAAAGAGGAGACTTGTTTTGACAATCTGTGCAAGCTTACAATGGCCTCGTAGGCAGTGCTGGTGATGGCAAAATTTCCTGGAGCAACCACAATGTTGTTTGTCCTGTCAGGTCCAAAACTGTCTGTTAGAATTTCAGAAGCAAATACAATTTTAGGGATGTGATGACCTTTTCAACTCATTTTTTCTGCTGTTTCATTTTCAGAATGTTCCCTCATAGGATTGAAATATAAGTGCAGATTTGAGTGCTAGAAAATGCATGTATTTAAAGTGCTGGGTTTAGAGAGAATAAATTCTTTTATGGAAAACAGGAGATGGATGAAAATGATTAGCAAAGACAATTGTAATGAACCTGAGTTTTGGTAGCCCACCTGGCTGGGGCATTTGAAGTCCACATGAAAAATAAATTTTAAGTCCTCCTGTGCCCAAAGTGTTTGAGAAACCATTACAGTGCAACCTTGGTTGATTTGATGGAAAGCATTTGACCTCCTCTCAGATCCTAGCATACATAATGTAATGTAACATACATAATTTTGTTCAGAGGCTTGACTTTAAAAAGAGCAGCAGCAAGTTTTTTAATCCTTTAAGCAAGAAATTTAAAAAAAACCCAAAACTACCAGCAAAACTAAAGAGAAAAGACTGAAGTAGTCCCAGTTGTCACAGGAGTCTAGGAATTATCCAAAACTTAAAGCACTTTCTTCTCTCTCAGTAACTTGCGTGTTTCCATCAGTATGCTTCATCACTAAAAAGATGTTATTTTGAGCCCTCCATAGGGACAAAGATGTCTGAAATCTGACTTGCGCTGTCCAGCTGATCCTCAGATCAGAGGATGTGATGCAGGTGCAAGAGACAATGACATGGATCAATAGTCTTTTACTATTATGATTGTGCTCCCATGGATTTTGTGAATAAGAACTATACCTGTTGTAAAATTCAGTGACTGATTTGCATATTTTATCGCATAATTGCAACAATAAAGATTGAGGTGAGATACAACAAATTGCCCTAGTAATGATTTTTAAAGCACCATCTGTGGGCTGATACTTCTGGCTCTCTAAAAGTGGTATTGTTCAGAAATCTGTTGTGTGGCATACAGGTGGCTTATTCTGCACTTGCCTGCCATCAGCAGTAGCCTGTGTTGGTGGGGGATACCTCCTCAATGAAAGACAATGGTATTTATCATATTTTTTGGAGCAGAAGCACTCCCCACAGGCTATAACACGGTGTTTGTTTTGGTTGTGAATTTCCCACAAGACCAAGTTTCCTGAAAAGGATGAACAATAAGCCAAATGCTCATTATTTGGCTTTATGTATTTGAGCATAACACAGCATCTGATATAATTGATTCAATTCCACTAAGTGGCATATGATGATGTTATTTTAGGTGCACTGTACAGGGAAAACAGCAGGAAGAAAAACACTCTAGTGTTATGTCCTTATCTAGTGACCTTCAAAGCTAACTGATCTGTGTTACTGAATCTTAACTCAAAAAAAAACCAACAACAGAATAATTAGAGACAAAGAACACCCCTCTCCACTAAACCCCCCAAAACAAACATAAAACCCTGAAGCCTCAATCCCTTAGGAGTAAGTCTCGAATCTCCTGAATACATTAGTGAAAGTCGATGTCAAGTAATCCATATTTAATTTGTATAGCTTTCTCCTCTCGGCTCCTTCTGCTAGCTTTTGCTCCTTTATTTGGCCCAAATCAGCATAAATTATATTGCCTACTCTGTGCCATTTTTGCAAACAGAACCTTAAACAGTGGTAGCAGAGTAGAGGGGGAAATAACTTCTATTCCAGGGAATTCGGAAGAGTTGTTAGCATTTTGCCAGCTATCTTTAAAGGGCATGATTTGGAATGAGTTTTGCAGTCAGTAGTTGTCCTTGCTGTGGTAGTGAGAAGTGTATGCTTTGCCATCAGCTAAACCTTCCAGCACCTTAAATTATTATGTGCCCCCACAGGAAGCCTATCACTGGGAAGACAGAGATTACCACATGGGGAAAGCAAACTAAAAATGTTAATTTTACTGCATTGCTGTGCAGTGGCAGGACTTGTCAGTCAAGCTGGCATCCTGTTGTACTTCAGTGCATTATTTTACATGCACTGAAGTGCCAGACTGGAAAGTGTGATTAGAAGACAGGGGCACAGCATGGTCAGAGCAGAACTTGCAATTAGTGTGTGTTACATTGTGGCACATGACTATATTATCCCTGATAATCCCAGATCTTAATATTTTTCAGTTTTGGCATTTGCTGTGGCTTTCACTTAAAAAAGTGATGCTTGCTTCTATTGATACCTCATTTATTACTGCTGGGCACTAACTACTCTGTAGTATTAGTTATAATAGTATTTCTATCATTGGTAATGAGGTGGACTTTTATAGCAATTAACAGAAGATGAGTATTGATATGAGCTTTGAAAAAGCTTCTTCCAGTTCGGGTAAGTTTTCTTGTTCGCAAGGAATGCACTAAAAAAGATAAATTTAAAAAGCTCATGTATTTGGCCAAAGCCTATCACTCACCACTTGAAAACTACTTTTAAGATACTTCCTTAACACTAGTTAGAATTCATGTTGTGTAGTGCTGGTCAGTTAGAACTTGGTCACTGAAGAATTAGACTCTCTCCCCTTCCCCCATTAAATCCTGACAGCAAATTCTGAGACCCATAAAAAGAAGTATTTTTGTAGAAGATATTTGTTGACCTAGATAGTTTTGAACCACATTGTACTACTTGCAAAACCTTTCCTTCAGCCACAAAAGATAACCCTGAATCACTTTTATTTTGAAAATATTTTGGATTTCACTGCTTTCTGCCCTCAAGTTACACTTTGACTTGTTTATACTAAAGCTTGTTTCAGTAGTTTCTGAAATTAGTATGCTGTTAAAAAGAATGGATGAGATTGAAGTCTATAACAAAATCTGGTGGAAAAGATTAAGGATTTGCAAAAGCAGGGTGAAATGTCTTACAGAAATCTTTATTTCCAATAACCTTAGTTCACTGCAGAATAAAAACTATAGAAAATAGCATTAAATCCTAAAAGGATAAGCCGTAAGTGCAGGAGATTCTGTATCATATAAAAATTTGTCTTTAATCTTAAGAAGTGGTTTATCTTATTTCAAGTGTTTTTGCATTGCTTCACTTCGTGTCTTTTGCTATAGGCTTGAGTCAAAATCCTTTAAATTCAATGAGAAGATAATATTTCACCTTGACATCAGTCGGCTTTGTATCCAATACTATGACTCATGAAGCTCTGTCGAGTTCTTATTATACTTGACTGATAATACTGTGACCATTGAAGTAGCCAGGAATTTAAACAGATTTTACAAAATAAAACTCTTCTCATCTTGCACACAAGAAAAAAATCCATATTGTTTTCTAAGTGTTTTGCATTTCTTTGTAAAGATTTTCTTTGGGCACGATTTGTACCATTGTGGATAATAGAAATGTAGTCTCGGGCAGCACTTCAGTACCTGCCTGTATTATTTCATGTGAAGATCAAATTCTTAGCTCACTTGCCCATGCTTGTTTTTGATTTTGGACTTTTTTAGCTCTCTCTAAGGCGAAATAAAAAATGGTTGAAAGAGAAAGAGAAGACTTGGAAATACTCAAATGTTAGAGTCCTCTTTTCAGACCAAATCTGTCATGCTCAGGAATGGCTACATCTTATGAATAGGTTTTTTCACAGACACCTCCATAGTGCATGGCTCTTGTGCCTGAGAGTGTTCTGACATCCAGCACATTCAATCTTCAAGCTCCTATCAGCTGTGATTCAAGCACTAGCATAATCTTGTTCTTCAGTAGCCAAATTGAAATACCTTAGTGATTGCAGTGATGGATACAGTGGGGCACTGACCATCATCACTGCAGCTGGCACGTGAGATGCACCTGAAGAGAGTGGAAAGTGAAAGCTCTTCTACTTTCTTACTTCTGTTGGAGAGCTGATGTGAACTACCTTCATGCAGTGTTTTGTATACACTGTAAATCTATGCATCAATTCAGCTTTCAATGTATGGCCCTCAAGTTCAGTACAAATTACACAGGAAATACTGCTTTTTAGAATGCAAAAGGTTATGCTCCGTAAGGTTTTTAATGTTGGGATTTTCTGTGTACTTATGTCTATTTCATAAGAGACCCCCAAAGCTTGAGCAACACAGAAATCCCCACGTGATGCAATCCAGCACCTGCTCTGTGATTATATGCATTGCATGCAGTGTGTGCCTGCTCAGACACGCTGCACGCCCTGCACGTGGCTACAGTCCTGGCTGTTCCCATTCTAAGCCGCTGTATAATCCTTGCACCAAGCCCTTCCTTGGTTCTTTAAAGAAAAAATTAATTTCACCTTGCTTGCTGGAATGAGAAAGTGGTGTTTCAGTCTTACAAGGGAATTTTTCACACGTGGGTTACTGGTTTAACTTGACCAGCTCTTCAGAAATAAGCAGAAGAGGTTTTTTGGACAGGTAGATAGCAAGATGAGTTTACAGTACTGATCACAAAGCCATCTCTAGGCTGCATCACACCAGCCACCTAGAAGAACAATGTTTCTTGTTACAAATACTGCAGTAATTTGAGGGAAACTGTTGAATTTTCTTTGTTCCTTTGGCTTAAAAAGGAACCTGTTGTTGTAAAAGTTGCTTTGTTTAACTAGGAGGAGAGTTGGACTGGAGAGATGATGAAGTTCCTGCCTGCGTTAGAATTTCATGACAGTATTATGTAAGCAGTTATCTCTCTCCTGAGCTGTCAGTAGCTCAGAGTCTTCTACTTTGATTATATCCGTGACTAAAAAAATTACCATAATCCACTGACAGGCATGAAGAAAGCCATAATAAGACTGATAACAATGTGTCAGTTAAGTGGCTATTATATTTTACTGCCTTACTACAGCAGACTGAAAAACCATTCAAACTTACTATTGATATAACTAAAGCCTTTTAAAAATCTGCTGTCTGCCCTAGTCTTAATAATACTTATTATGCCTGTGGGAGAAAGAATTAAAATATGTACCTGTTTACATGAGTGTTTAGATGTTGACAGTTTGACTGCAGGCATAGTGTGTAGCTACAAATAGAGGGCCTTGGGTTTTCCTTCTCTAAGTGGGAAACTTACAGATCTGGGCTAGAAGGGAATCACAGAAAGAGGAGCGTGGCTTTGAAATGTTATGCAGTGACAGCTCAAGCCTTCAAATCCCTTTTTGTGGTAACTTCACAGGATATTATGTATGTAGAAAAGGTGACATCCTCCCTATTTCAATCTCTACTCCTTTTTCCTGTCATCCCCTGCACAAAAACAATTCAGAGTAAGTCAGTACAAGTTTCGGAGGCCTTACACGAATTGAACTTTTGCTGTAATGCCTTTTTTTAGAAAGGTTTTTCAGCTGGAGGTGTTTGGCCTATTGAATCTAACAGGCAGGTAGAAGCTCAGTGTTGACAAAAAGGTTGGTGGCATTAGTGTCTGCACTTTGGGTAAAAGGTGGTTGACCAGGAAATGCGTTGATCTTCTAGCATGAATTTAGCAGCTCTAGGACACAAATTTGTAATGTGCCTTTCTTCATGTCCAGTTGGAATCTCCAAAGCTGCAGATTGTCGTCAAGACTGTTTGTTACTTCATAGCTACTACCAAGGAGAATTTGACTCCATTGGCACTGCATTTCTTCTAGAAATCCTTAGCCTCTTCATTGAAGCACAGAAGCTCCCTCAACTGAATCTTAATGAATCATGCTCTCTGGGCCATGACCATCTTGGTGATCCTCCTCTGGATGTTCTCAGATTCCCCATATCTACTGGGCACAGATTCCTGACGCTTTCCCGACACCATGCAGAGGAGGGTAATGACTCCCCTTGTTTTCTGGCCATGCTTCTGATACAGTCAGAGAGTATTCAGTTTGCCTTGGTCATTATGAGTGAGCATTTGTAGCTCGGGTTCAGATTGGTGTCTGCTTTATCTCACAGATTCTTTTCTGCTGGGCTGAAACTTTGCCATCTGCTTCCCAGCATGGGTTTACTCTGCCCCAGGTGCAAAACTTTGCACTATTCTGGATGCTCATTGTTATTGGTCAGATAGATACAGACCTCGGTATCAATCATTGGTAAACATTTCTCACATTTGACTGCCAACCATTGAGCAGTTGGTGCCCAGCAGTATTCCCTGAGCCCAGCAGCCCAGCCTATTTTCAGCCTACCTAGGAGTCTGTTTTTCCAGCCCATACTTGTTCAGCTTTCAGAAACTTTACTAAACTCTAGAGAGATTATTTTCACTCTCTCCAGGTAGTTAGTCTGCAGGTTGGCTAAGTGTGGCTTAAGGTTAATAATTCAATGCTGATTTTCCCGTTTGCCTTCTTGGGAGATGTGCGTGTTTGGAATTGCATTCAAAGAAGAGGTGCTCCATGATTTCCAGGACTTTGAGTGAGATTGTTCTTAGGATTCTACTCCTTACTTGTTTTAAGGATCAGCATAGCAATTTTTTTTTTTAAATCTTTTATCAGTGGCCTGATCACAATCAATTTTCATAAATTATATTAACAGAGTTGTTATCAGATTGGCTGGCTCAGATGCTTCAGGGCTCCAGGTTCTGTCTGACTGTATTGACTTGAAAAAATCCTTCTTCTCTAAGTAGTCATAGTAGTCATAAAAGATATCATGTCTTCAGCAGCTCTTGCATTGTCCATTGCTACATTCTAAAGGATTTGTCATGCGAAATCCAAAAGATTTCCTGTGATTCTAAAATATGGTCAATTTAGATTAGATATAATGAAGCAGTTTTTTACAATGATGGTGGTAAAACATGGAAATAGGTTGCCCAGAGGTGATGGATGGCCCATGCCCTTTCATGCAAAGCCATGCTGTGATTCTATAAAGCCCATGTAAGAGATTTATGATGTACGAAACTGGCAAGTGACACTTGAGACTTTTTCTTTTTTTTAAAATTTTTCCTTTTAGTAATCTATTTAGAAAACAGTTTCAGTATTGACAAGCAGGTTACATTAGCTGTGGTCTAGCTGCTTGTTAAAGTTCTTTTGCTTTCCCTGTGTTGTTTAGTAGGTTCCTTTTTTCAGTCAAGAGTTAGCAGTCTTAGTTGAGATTTTGTTTTCTCTCTGGTTTTTAATGCATGCACACGCAAGTGTGCAGAGTAGTAGTGAGGCTCACACAGACCGAGAATTAATAAGGATCAACAACTGGAATTTCCTTTAAATTTTTAACTGATAATTTCTTTAAATGTATTGTCCTGGCTATTATGTAGAATGTCCTGAATTATTTTCTTGTACTTCCTAATCTTCATTTTTCCCTCCTCTCAAAACCATCAGAATTCAAATCCATTATCTCCAAAAGCTTCCCTCTTATTAGTCCTCTGTCTTTTAGATCTCTCTGTCTTTTGAAGCTCTGTTTTCAGAATAGAAATGGACACACTTTACTTCTGTGTATTGTCAGCATCCAGGTTCTACATCTTCCATGATGAAACTAAAATCTTGTCCTGACTGGTCTTTACTTGGGCCTGTATGTGCACCTCTTGAAGCTCAATATAGCTGAAACAGAGCCCCTAGCTTTTCCAGCCATCCTCATAGCTTTCTCTTGTATACCTTGATCATGCCAACAACACTTCTCCTAGCCTTGGCAATGCAGGTTTGATCCACTTCTGTCAATGATAATTGCTGCTCTAAAGATAATTTCCTTAGCTCTCAGTTTGACCTCTGTCACTTCTTTCCTTGACTTCATCAGCTAGCTCCACCTAACCTGTCACAATAAATGTAGGATGTTTGTCTTTTGTTTTCAGGGCTCTTTATTCTCTCCTTCATATCTCATCTCCTGCATTATTAAAACATTTATTTCTGCCTTCAGTTGCTAATCTCAATAAGACATTTAAGTTTTTAACTTTTTTCAGTAATGCTGTTATTCTGTGATTTCATTAACAGATGCTGAACTGCCTGCAAGCTCTCCTCCAAAGCCTTTATTAAAAGTTGCTTTATTTGTGATGCCTGCAAAAGTTACCTACCACGTGAGCAGCTGTGTTATGCCAAGACCACTGCTATTCCACTGTTTTCTTGTGGTTTACCCTTTTTCCATCTGCTATCTCTTATTCAAGTTGTGGTAGTGGACTTATATTTCCTTCTTCATCTTTGTTTGTACAGTGCTTAAGAGAATGGCCTCGGTTGCACATGCACCATGGTAACCGTAGCTATAAGGGACAGTATTTATGACTGTGGCTCTCTTTTCCATAAGCTGCCACTTTGTATACTGTGTTTGCAAACCTCCTAGAGGACATAGTCTGTGGAAGAGAAATTCACTTGACTGTTTTTTCTCTCAGTATTCCAGCAATAAATGTATGGCTGTAGCAGAGAAGCATCACGCGCACAGCCTGGGCTCCCTGGTCCTATTAGGAGCTTTGCTACAACACTGTCTTCAAACAGGTCAGATTGCTGGAAAAACGTAGAGACTATTTTTCAAATTACTCTCACTGAATAAATACAATTCACTTGTACCTATTGCATTTTTGGCTTTGTCTTTCATTTGCAAGGCAGCACTTTATCATCTCAGTTTCTGTATGAGCCCAAATGAGAAACGGGTAATTATTTTGTTTGCTGTGTGTCAGTCAGCATTATCCCATTTTGCAGTCCCTATGAGAAAGTGCAAGAGTGTGGCACATGTGCCACTCAGTGAAACGCTATGAGATGGGGCACTTCCAGAAAGCATATTCCTTAGCTGTCTTCTTGTGCTCTTCTGAAAGCTCAGAATGTTAGATATGTCCCATGCCTTGGTTTCATGGCTATGTGTGTTGGGAGCTCAGACCTACTCAGTAGAGCGTTATTGGAAGCATAGAAAATTTGAGGCAGTTCTCATTTCCTCCATGTGCAGTTCTTTAAAGGGGGGCACTTATAATAGATTTTCACCACGCCTGCGATAATGTGAGTTTTGTACCAGATAGGTGTTATTTTTTTGTCTGGATAGATAGCTGGTGGAAAAAAACTACACTTGCTTGATATGCTTTAATATTTTCCCATTCCTCTTGTGTATGATGCTTGCTATTTTAGATTCTGAATCCTCTGAAGCACTGATAGAATCTCTGGAAATGATCCCCTGGACAATGGGTGCAATTGTAATTCAAATGAAATAAAGGAAATAAGAAGAAGACTTGATATATTCTGACTGTATGTAATGCAGCAGACAATAGCTTGATATGTTTGTTACATTTGGATCTTTGTGCAAATTAAAGATTTCTTTTTTTCTGTAGTGGGCTGCATTTTGCTTTAGCTGTGTTTGGAATTTCACACATATCAAAGCCTAATGTGAACAAATTACAATGTTTTCAATGAAGTGTAATTTGCAATTCTCTTTATTTTTTTCTCCATGGTCTTTTCCTTTGTTCCTCTGAATGAGGGTGTTCTTCTCTTTCTCTCTCACTGATTACTTTTGGATACAAGCATGAAAATACTTTCTTTTCTTTTTTAAATGAAAGTACCTGAACTTACCTGGGTCTTTTGTACGCAGTCCGTATCCTTCAGTGGACATTATTCATGTATTGAAATGAAAATAGAATTCAAAACAGAATTCTGTTTTGGCTGGAATGCAAAATGTCATTATTACATTCTAGTTTTCATACTTATTAACTTGTGATTTTTAGGGGCTGTGACAAGCTGCATATTAGCTGCAAGAAATTTATACTGCCATTATCATAACTTTTCTCTGCTTTACTACTCTATTCTTCGGATTTTTTCTTGCACCATAGGTGCTTCTGGAACAGCTTTTCTTTGTTCTCTCTATCACAGTGACAAAAAGCTTCCCACATCTTAACATTCTTGACTCTACCATTAGCTAGATCTTGCAAAAGTGGTGGAAATACCTTTAACTGTCCCTAACCCCACCAAAACCACAAGTCTAAATTGATTCAAGTCTTCTGTTTCAACTGAACTATGTCATTCGGGACACATGGAGGGAAAAAAGAGATCCTACAAGCAAAAAACAACCATGAGGAAAAATATTACTGTCTGCGAACGGATTAGGTTTTGTTTTCTTGAGGTAAATCATAATCCAGGAGGAGCATATATACTGGCTATAGAGCATGGGTATATTTTTCAAAACAATATGGGAAATATGAACCCTTTCATATGATCTCTGGGGTACCAGCTAGGCTCAGCAATCCCTGTGTGTTCTGCCACTGCACATCCTTTCTTGTTAAGTCCCATAAGTTTTCCGCCCGTTCCTTTCTTTGATAGATTCCTTGAGCCAGCCCTTTGGATTCTTGCAGCTGCCCAATAGCATGCTTGCCACGGCAGATGCTCCAGGCTTCATTCCTTAACACATACTCCACATGCTTTCATCTTCTGCTTTGGAGATAAAAGTTGTCAAACACCCTACTAAGCTTCAACCTTAATTGACAGTTAATTCAGTTTGATTGAATACCTATCATGTTTGCAGTCTAGTCTGTAGGTAATGCCCAAATTAGGAACAGCTATGAGTTTAGCTGTCGGTTTCTGACTTCATTACATTATTTCCTCTGGTCATTTTCAGTGACTGCCACTACACGTTCACAGGGATAACTGATCTTTTGTATTCCTTTGTCTCCTGCTTTCTGAGAGACTGTAGGACACCTCAGTTTCTGGTGCTGGTTCCATGATGTTACAAGGGGAGAGTAACATGAGCTACATGAGGGAAGGGGTGGTGGTAGAGTTGACTCTTTTTCCTTGAGATTTTAATTTTTTTAAAATTTCCTTATTTAGTTTTGAGCTGTTAGGAGGCAGGCATGGTACTAACCTGGGGCATTGAGTGGGATAAATAAGCTTCTGGAATGTGTTTCTGCTGCATTAAGTCAGCTGCCTTCATGGTGGCCTGCCTGTCAGTACGCTGTCACTCTGCCATTGCATGTGGCTTCCCTGGGTGTTTGAAGCAGACAAATCAAAACTCACTGGCATGTTTTAGTCTCGGAGCTGTGTCTGCAGTGCCCTTCTGTAATGGCTACTGGCGAATGGAGCATGTTACTGCAAAGGGGGATGACATTCCATGCATGTGTGGTAGCAGCTGGAGCATGCCACAGCTCTACAGAGGTAAGGCAGCCTGGCATGCACCCGGAGGGAAGAGAGTTTCAAATCCAAGTGCATTTTGAGGTCATTAACTTGTCCCTGGCAGCGCTGTAGTTAGGGGGGCTGTTTAATTAACACTAATTGCTCATTGCTCGTTGTGTGGCTCATAAAGGATTTGCTGAAGAGCACCTCTTAAGATACACACAGCTTTGAGGGAAGCGCATCTTCTCTCATCGACTCAAGCTCGGTTTATGTGCATTTTTCCATGCATGAGGAGGTGGTATTGATGTTATTTTTATTTGCATAATATTTATGGAATGTTTGAGGTATTTTAAGTACATGGTGTGGCAGAATAAATAAGAGTCATGGGCAAAAGCCAGGTCTAGCATGCATTGTGTGTTAGTGTTATGGGTTTATTTATTTATTAATTTTAAATGCCAGGAGAGTAGAATGTCCTTTGCAGAGAGGGTGAGCAGATTTATCAATCTCTTATCTCTCTCTTTCTTCATCCTCCCTTCTCCTTTGTTCAGGTGCTCCTTTCAGCTCATTTTTGTATGTGTGGTTTTATTCCCTGACAGAGGCTGCATTTTTTTCCCCTTCTTACAGCTTGTTGGCTACAAAGAGGAAGAACTGACAGGTTTGAAATAAAAGTAATGATAGGTAATGGTTCATATAACTCTCCCAGTGCAATCAGAGAAAAGCACTCAAAGCGCTTTCATATGATAGCGCCAGCACAAAATAAAGTTAGCAGGTTCAGATGAAAAAGGAAATTAATGGTGTAAGGGAAGAACTTTGCCATTTTATTACAAGAAATAATGATATTTTGGGATTAGAAATGTGGGGTTTAATATTTATTGAGATCTTAATCCCACCTGTCTGCTTTTTACAGCCTTTCTGCTGTTTTTCGATTTTGCTTCCTGTTCTGTAACATCTAACTTTTGACTTGAATCATGCCACATTTCTGTGGATCTCTGAATACGTCTGATGGCACAAACAAAATTGACTTTTTAAAAATTACATATTTTTACCTTTTAGTAGTGTGAAAAAATAACAAACAAAAGGCAGTAGTGGTGACAAAATAGTGATTTTTCATATATCCATGCCATCATTTTCAGTGAAAATGGGCCATGACTGCCTGCATACTTGTCTGCATAAGTTGCATTGTCCTCAAATGTCAGTGGTCATATGTAATAACATCCTTTAAGTGTAGCAGTGCCTATTTGTCAGTGTTCCACAAATCTTTCTTTTTAACTTAGCCTTTTGTCTTCACATTTGTATTATATCCAATTTTAAGAGGACTAGTTTACACCAGAACTGGCAACCCTGCAATGCTTTTACATTGCTGCAACCCAGATCTGACTACTTCCTGTTGCTGTCATGGTATGTCTTTTTAGGACAACACAGTGCTTAAAACCAAGGTTTTATTCCTGTGTGGATTATCTTTGTGCTGTTGTGATCCGCGATGTTTATAACTAGAGAAACTGATTGTAAATTTTCCAGATTTATCAAAAATTAAACTTACAACCTTTTAAATGAAATTTGTATGTAGAAAAGGGGCCTTTGCTTTAGAACAGAATTGGGACACTCACTCTGGAACAACTGATAATATGGTCATTAGAACTGTATTTAGAGTCCTTGGTCTGCCTAGTTTACATGAGGACTCAGCATTTTTGGTGTCATATACAAACATGTTCCTAAGTTATTTCTTCATCGGGATATTGAATATTAATCAGGTAGGTTAGTATTTCACATTTCATCTTGGCTTGTTTTTGTTTGTGGTTTCAAACTTCAAAAGGTTTTAGTTATATCCTAGTGCACTTGATCTTCAAAGAACTTTACTGACTTTAGATTTAATACTATGTGATGCCACTTATGTCCTGTTAGGTGTTGAATGCTTACGCTTATACTTGCACTTTCACACTAGCTGGTTCTGTTACCTGATTAAATAATTTCCTGATTGGATCACTTGATTGTAAAAAATGGTTCACATGCATTATATCTTGTAGTTTCTAATAAATTCCTTCTACCAAATCCTTTTCACTTTTTTTTAAAATTAGCTAATATACTGATGTCTTAGTTTTGGCTGGGATAAAATTAATTTCTTCTTGGTAGCTGAAGCAGTGCTGTGTTTCAGATTCAGTATGAAAGTAATGCTCATGACAAGCTAATGTTTTGGTTGTTGCTGACTAGTGCTTGTCCTAAGACAAGAACTTTTCAGTTTCCCATGCTGTGCTAATGAGGAAGTGGGGGGAGTGGGTAGCATGACCAGGACATCTGACCCAAACTGGCTAAAGGGGTATTCCATGCTGGTAAATGTCATGCCCATAATCTGGGAGGAGTTGGCTGACAAGGTCCAATTGCTGCTGGGGATGAGCTGAGCATTGGTCAGCAGGCGGTGAACAATTGTGCATCACTTGTGGGGTTTTTCCCCTCAGTTTTTAGGTTTTTTGGGGGCATGGGGTATTTTGTTTTGGGCTGCCTTTTTTTTTTCCTTTACTATTATTATTATTCATAAAATACTGTGGGTTTGAAGTGACCTGTAAAGATCACCTAGTCCAATGCCCTTGCAATGACCCGAGACATTTTCAACAATATCAGGTTGCTCAGAGCCTGTCCAACCTAACCTTGGATGTTTCGAGAGTTGGGGCATCCACTACCTCTCTTGGCAACCTGTTCCAGTGTTTCACCCCCCTCATTGTAAAAAAAATTTCCTCATATCTGACCTAAATTGACCCATTTTAGAATCATAAAGTTGTTAAGATTTGAAAAGACCTCTAAGATCACCAAATGCAATTCTTAACCTAACAAACACTGGCATCTTGACCACTCAACAAGGTCCCCAAGTGCCACATCTATGCATTTTCTGAACACTTCCAGGGATGGTGTTTCCACCACTTCCCTGGGCAGCCTATTCCAATGCCTGACCACCATTCACAGAAGAAATTTTTCCCAATCTAGACCTCCCCTGGTGCAACTTGAGGCCATTTCCTCTTGCTTTATCTTGTCACGTGGGAGAAGAACCTGACCCCCATTTGCTAAAACCTCCTTTCATGTAGTTGTAGAGAGCAATAAGGTCCCTCCTTAAGCCTTCTTTTCTCCAGGCTAAACACCCCCAGATCCTTCAGCTGCTCCTCATGTGATTTAGTCTCTTGAGCAGCTTCGTTGCCTTTCTTTGGACATGCTCCAGCGCTTTTACCCTTCCTCCCGGGGGGGTGAGGTGTGGAGTGAGCAAGTGACTGCATGGTACTGAGTTCCTGGGTGGGGCTAAACCACAACTGTTCTTGTAGCCTCTTTCCTTCTTTCTCTGGTTTATTTTTCCCCTCAAAATAATGCTTTTTCTTACATGGTTGTTCCTCTTAGCACATATTCCCAGACCAATTATTTTACATTTTTCTACACGCAACTGCATTTTCCATCTGCTGGCCTTATTACCAAAGTGGTCCAAATCCTTTGAAATCTGGTTGTATTACTCTTCATTATTTAATCTAACTTTAATTTTAGTATCATTTGAAAATCTGTGATTGCTGTTACGTAAAACCAGTGACATACATGATGATTGACTAATATTAATAAGTATATCTAACACTTCCCTTCTAAGTTTTGAAGGTAAACTTTGCTTTAAAATGGTTTCCATTTGGTCACTCTGATGTTCAAAGAGCTGCACAGACGTGATCCTGCAAGGTGCTGGCACATATTGCGAGGTGCTGAGCATCTTCCACTTATATTGATACTCTCTAGATTATATGAGGCATAAATTGATTCAGTTTCGCAGAGGTGAGCAGGTATTTCACTTCTAGGGACACTGAGGCAGAGAGATGTGACATATCACAGGATGTTGTAGAAGGTAGTAGAAAAACAAAAATCTCCTGTCAAGAACTTGCATTATCGGTCAAAATCATCTGTCATAGCATTAACCATAGAATCTCGTAACAGTGCTTTCCCTCTGCCTTGTCAATATTCATAGAAAAGACACATGCCAGCTATCTGTTTTAATGAGTATAAATGTTAAATAGGTTAACTTTCATACTGATGAATGTGCGATTTTATCTTTGGTTCATTATTGATTTGAGAATTAATTTTGTGATGGACCTAACTGCATTTGGCAGTTTTGCAAGTTAAATTAACTGAAGACACCTCACAAGTTGGAATCATAGAGTCATAGCATATCCTTAGTTGGAAGGGACCCACAGGGACCATGCCAGTTATATTGCAATTTTTCATGTAATGGCTCTATCAAGTTGAAAAGTTAGCTGTTCTTACCAGTTGTTAGTTTCAAGAGGATGGCTTTTGCAGGCTGTAAACAGGATATCCAAACAAGTCCTGTTTTTCTCACATAAACAGGAAGCAGTAATGTGCAGAAGTGCTGGGCATCCCTGCTAACGTGGCGTCTCAGCCACGCTGGGTTCCTTATGATTAGCAATGTGTACATGAAGTGGATTCTGGCTTCGTTCTTGATTGGCAGCCAAAGGAGGTATTTCTGGCCCCATATTCAAAGAGCTCACACTCCACAGTTCTGCTGCATACTGAAATACAAGGGAATACCTGTGTATGGGAGAACTAGGGATCACGGCTCATGATCTGGATGTGCACCTCCTCTTAAAAGCAGTGTGGTATTTGGTACCCCTCCACGTTTTTTTTGCTCTACAGAGGAGCAATTTGTAGTTTCTGGGGTGACCTTTAGGCACGTAACTGTGGATTTATGGAACAAGGAATGAAAACACAGCCTAGACTGGACTTTCTAGGTGACTTTCTGTTAACTTTAAGAGCTAAAATGGCTTAATTAAAGAAATACTTCAACTTTATTTGAAACTGGAGCATATTCAAATATGCCAATTTAAAAAAAATAATGAAAGTTTGCAGGGTGAAGCACTCACCAATTCTTCTCGTCATCATTTTCTAAAATTCAATAATGTGATATACATCAGCAAATAAGAAATGAAGAAGAGATCGTGATGAAGAGAATTTACATTGTGTTTTCCTCATTCCTGGATATAAGTCATCAAGAAGACAAATGGCCCTTATTAGATTGAAATTTAATTTAAGGTTCTTCTGAATGAACATTTTTGTCATGTTTTATCTACTGATATATAGTAGATTGAAGAACTCTTGAACTGATTTTTGTTTTTTAAGGCAATTTTGCATATAGTTAGTCATTACTGGGCATTAAGTCATTTTTCATTGGTTTGGGTTGTGTTCTTTTTCTGAATCTTTCATGCTGCATAGAATAAAAATAAAGGAAAGAAGACATTAAACATGCGTAGGAGTTTATTTTCAGAACCATTTCCCCATAAATAATAATGTTCCTGTTAAACAGTGTTTGTTAAGAATGCCAGCTCTGATGCATTGTAGGTTTTGTCGCAATCTTAAATTTCATTTAACTGCTTGAGTACAAACCCCTACTCAACCAAATGAGCCTTATTACAGTCATTAGGGGAAAAAAAGAGTTAAAGGAAATGAAATGTGCTGTAACAGTGGTGTGACGAGCAGTTTCAGGTGCTGTAGTGGCTGTACAAAATGAGGTGAGCTGAGGATGCTACATGCTTGAATATCTGGTGGACTAAAGAATTAAGACTCAGTTTACAAGATGCTCAACATCTGCCTCTACATGATGTAGAGGTGATGTTTTTATTGTTTCCCAGTGGGAACTGAAAGCAGTGACTCTTTCACAGGAATAATTCCCTCCCCTTTTGAAATGCACACATTTCCTTGTCTCTCAACCGTAACCCTTTGAAATGTAATTATGTGCTGTATGTATATGAACCCCTGGCTCAAGGCAAATTGAAGCTGGCATTTTAGAAAGAGAACAAGACATTATAAACTCCTGACCCTTTGCTGCCCATAGCTATTGCAGCTGAGGTCATCAAGCCAGTCAAGCAGCAAGTGCACATCCCAATTGAGGCTAACAATCAAACAAACTCAGCAAACAGATGAAGCTGCTGATAAGAGACACCACTGAAGAAAATAATCACTCTCCTGAAGGCTCTGCCACAATTTCATTAAGGAAGTAAACACTATTCTTCATTCTTTTTTACTTTCTTCAAGCATTGCTTTTACAAAGAATTGATCCATTTCATCATCTCTCTAACAACACTGCTGAGATTATTTGGATACATTCAATGGATATTGTACCTGTAGTTTTGTATTACCAAAGGTCAAAGAATGACATGGGCATAGCATGATTCTCTCTGAGCTTAAAGGAAAGGTCTTGGTCTTTTACACAGGAATTTTTTTAATAAAGAAATATGTTTGTCTGGATGACATGCTTTTTCCTCTCAGAAAAGGAATCTGTATAGGTACAGGACTGTGAGGAAAAAACCCCACGTTTCCAGCTCTTGCAAGTCAACAAATTTCTGCGTGCTAGTTTGCAGTAAATGCTAACCCATTTGCTTATTTCCCACCCTGATTCTAAGGGTCCTTTTCTTCCCCACAAGGCACTACAGTGTTCAGTTCTGTTGCATGCAATGCAGAGCTATGTCTGCATGACTTGACTTTCAAAAAACTTCTTCCTGTAAGAGCCCAATTTTTTGTCGGGACTTCTCGAACTGTGTGTGGTTACCACATGCGCCCTCACAAGGTGGGGGTTGATATCCAGATGTAGTATTGCCTGATCTTAGGAGTATTTTTGATGAGGACTGATGCAAGTTTTATACTAGGAGAAGAGGTTTCAGTTATGGTGACAATAAATGTTTCAGTTTGTCTACCTGTCTCATTTTCATGGCCTGAAAAAGAGCCAGTGATCAAAGTTTCTGCTGGGGAAAGATGGGGAAAGATGTCTCTGAACAATGTAGTAATGTTTCCTCAGGTGCGGGGAGGGGCAGGTATCTGAGTATTCAGTTTTCTGTCTTTGTTAATCCCACTGTTTTAATCTCACTTCGGAAGTGGCAGGTTGGTTGTGTTGCTGTTCTGTGTTTCACTTGCTCAAAGAAACCTGAGTATCATGATCTACAAGGGAGAAGAAATTCTGTAGTGTCTTCCCACCCTGCTCTTCCAGCATTGAAAGAACAGCAAAGACCCAGGTGAAGGTTTCTCAACAATCAAAGAAACTAAGATGCTATGGGGCCTGAGTGTAATAATAGTTATCACTTCTTGGGTTGAAAAAGAGGCAAGAGAGGGATCTTCAGGAATCACTATCAGTGAATCAGAGGAGATAAACATTGAAGTCTCCAAGAGTGTAGTCACTAAGTTTGTTTCAGAAGTTGAATGTGGTATGCTAAGGGTGAGGAACTCCAGCAGGACCTCAGGAAGTGCTGGGATGGAAGGAGGGGCAGTGGGGGAGAAAGGCAGCAGATCAAGCTTCAGAACAAGTAAAAGTTATCTAATGGATCTAAGTAAAAGTCACCCAAACTGTTCCCACACAATGCCAGCTCAGAACAAGCAATTGCAACACAAGAGGAATATCTCAGAGTCAGTTGAGAGATTGCTGAGATTGTTGGCTGAGTGTGCAGCAGCCAAAAGACCCAGCAAAATGGGGTCATTATAATAAGACAGAGGGCAGGATCTTGGCACTATATGAAACCCTGGTATTTTACACAGCAGGCAGTGAACTTCTACAAGCTCCTTTCAGCATGTTCCAGAAGCAGACAATTTCAGCAGATTTGCAAGAGATTAGATTAAATAACATACAACAGGTCTATAAATGGATACAAAAGGGTTAGGCAGGGATGTATCCTTTAGCCTCTCTTATGCAACTCTTCCTGATGAGGGAATATTAGAGGAATGAGTTGCAGCCAGTGTTTGGCTTTCTTGTGTTTTCGAAGTATCATTCCCTAACATCACTCTCAGGGACAGGATCATGGGTTAAATAGATAGCTGAGTTGATGTTCCACTGAGAGATGAAGAGGATGAGTACAGGATGCTGGGAAGCACAAATGTCGCAGTGGGCACCGTGAGAGTATTGTCTTGTGAGTTTGGAGGATGGAAGCGGCAAAAGAAGAGGTAGGCCAAAGATGTAATTGTGTGCAGTGGAAAATGTGCTGTTTGACAAATTTACCATCCTCAATAAGCTATGCACAGTTAACAGTGCTGATTGTCCCTCTGACACATAGAAGTGGTCCAACGAGGTCCAGAATGAGAGAAAGAATAAAGGTGCAATGTAATAAATCTCTAAGCTAGTATACAGTTTTTGATACATGGCCATGATAATGCTTTGGTTTCTCTAGAAATAAAAAATAGTAATTTTTAAAGTTGCATTGTTACTGCTAAGATATTAGGATTCATAAATTATTCAGTCAGTTACTATAGCTTAAAATGTACTTTTTATAAGTGTTAGTAAGTGACAGTTGCTGTGCCATCTGACTGATGCAAAGGTGAGGAAATAGATTAGAGGCTTAAGCTTCCATATAAATGATATAAAAGCTACCATGACTGAAGATTTGTGAGAAACCTAAATGCTACTAAGTGAAGAAAAAACTGAAAGAAAAATGTTAGGTTCATGAGCTTGATAGAGCTGAATTTTCTATATCTTGTCAACTTTAGGTGTGAGGGAAATATTGCAGCATTCAGAAAACAGATCCATGAAGCAGATCAGATTGTTCAGAAATGTGATGAAATAAATAAATAGTCTCTCTGCTAGTGAACCTAATAGCATTTGCCTGTGCTAAAGCACACCTGCAGTGTTAGAGCTCCCAAGGTCAGTGATGTTCAGTACCACACCACTCAGAAAGACTCACAAGTACCTGTCAATAATAGGATTGTCAGTCCTCTACATTCACAGGCACAGCATTGACTGGCTTGGTGCTGAAGCTGATATGTGTGCTAACAATATCAAATGAAACTGCCTCCATTTTTGAACTCCTGGCTTCTCCTAAGCTAGCTAATGTTATTGGCTCTCAGATTGATGCTGTGAAGTGCTTTTGGTGCTTATAGCAGCCCTCTCTGGACTGTGTAACTAAGTGATGACTGTGTAACATGTTCATATGTTCGTGCCTTATGCATCTTGCAGCTTCACTTAGGTTCTGGTAATTTTCTTTCTGTGCCTCTATTTACTGTTGTTTTGTGTTACTGTGTTTTATTTTCACAGTCCCCCTCAGTTTAACTGTTTCTCTTTGATCTGCTATGTTCCTTGCACTATTGTAACTTGTATAGGCTGCTGTGGGCCACTGCTACTCTTGGAGGCCAGAGAGAGAGAAGCAAGAACACCAGAGCATTCTATATTTTCTGTGGGACAAAGCTGTTCTCAGTTCTTTTGGAAATAGTGTGAGCAGCTCCCCAGCCAACACCACCTTTTCTGGACAGGCAGAAAGGCGATCATCCTTAATAGTTTTATCAGTTTTACCTTGCCCTGTTAAATCAGCTCTGACTGATTTCTCTGCTTCCAGAGGAAAAGGAACTGTCAGGAGAGGTTGTACAATCATCTATACACAGTGTTTTCCACTAGGCCTTTAAATTCAAAAGAGCCTGCCATAGATTTGTCCTTCTCTTCTGAGTCATGCTAGAGCTCTTCATGGTCAGCATAATATTTGCTAAATGTTTCAGTCTGAATTCTCTGCTTACCATCAGCATTGGGGATGAAATTTGTTCTGAGGCTTTGGACCAAATCCCTAATATATGTTGGAGAATTTTGACGTTTGCTCTCATAGTTTTGAGGCCACCTGGAGCTGGGTCTATAAGATCTAGAACATGAATTGAGCTTTGGATGTGTCTTCAGCGTCAAATATAGTATGCCATAACATGCCAGAGCCATGCCATGCCATGCCATGTCTTGATAGTAGAAGTATTTTACTTTATTCTTCTCCAGTGGATTTAAAAGTCCTATGTGTTGTAGCAACTAGTGACTACCAACCAAAGTAGTTGGTATTATTCTAACCATTGGTATTGTTGAGTCAAGATTTGGTTGAATTTAAATGTTAGAGTGGCTAAAGTCCTATAACTGTGCTTCACTTCTGCCAGTATTTCTGTACAAGGAGCTTTTTCGGCTTATACTCAGTGGGAGATTAAAAAATGAAATGCTGAGGAATTCTGTAAATAAAAGTACAAACTAAGGCTATACATGAAGAAGTGACTGTTCCCTACCTGAGTCTTATATATGGATTTTAATCATTACGGAAGTTTATGACATGCAAATAAATATAAGTGGGTTCTATTTTAAAATATATTAGCTAAAAATGTTGTTGTCATGCTATAAGACAGTATTTTTCAGTTGTATTTTGAGGAAGCCTTGAAGAATGAAATGTTCTCATCTCCCCTCTATTTAGATTTCTAAATGGTATGGAGAAGATGGCATGCATTTCTCCTGTTCAGCTTGGGGTCCATACTCTCCTTTTAGAGCAGTGGAGGGAACAAGGAAAAGCTCCTGCAAGGGCAGACAATTAAACCTGCTAAAAGTAGAAGGTTATATACAAGGGATCCTTTTATTTCTTGGCCTTTTTAAACTGCTAATAGTAAATTCTGTGGGTGTACAAGTACTGACAGCCACATATAAACAGTGCTGCAGAATTTCCCTACCCCTGCTGCAAATTTTAGGCCTGTGCTGTAATTTCAGAGCTTCTGTTTTTGTATATCCAATTATAGATCTTATTTTGGTGTTGAAATTTCAGCAGGTGGCTATAGTAAGCATGGATCTAGCTAATTTTTATATATGGAATCATAAAACTGAGTGACAGAGACAAAGCTTGGTTGTAAACATTGTGATTTAGACTCTTTTCCCGTTAAAAAGAAAAGGCAGACAAACCCTTATAGATTTGGACCCCTCTGAACAAAGGTTAAAATTATATGCAAATAATCAGTGCTCCACACGTAGACAAACATTGCAGGTATGTAAGAAATGATAAACAAGTTAATTGTGTTGTAACTGTCCATAATCTCATGAACCGTTCTCCACTGAAGTCATAATTAACTGACTGCATGCACAGAGCTGCCCGGTAGTGTTTCCTAGCAGCACTTGTCATTAAGGACTTGGCATTAGGTGAGAATAGTTTACACAGAGCCAGTTAGAAATTGTAATTTTCATCAAACAGTACAGTACTTTTGTCTGTTGTGATTAAGAGCCACGCTGATTTTCTAGCTTAAGATACAGTGACAAGTGTCAAAGCAATTTTTTCATTTAACAACATATTGAAGTATCGGTGTTGCCCGGTACAAACAGGGAAGTCATAATCCTAATGCAGCAAATGACGATTATATCCAGTCTTTATGTCCATAAACTGGGATTTTTGGACAGTAAATTTGAAAGCTATGTAAATTGAATAGCTGAATGATCTTTTTTCTGCCTCTAATACCACTCGTATTTGAAGGGAAAATGCTTTGCAGTTTTGTTGCATATTATTTTAGCTAACTAGTCAAGGGAAGTAAATAGTAAGAAATAATATTGAATTTTCCAATGCCACATGCTAATTCAGAGACAGAACAAAGCCATTTAAACATTTTTGTAAGTAGTTCAAAGGTAATCTCTCTAGTGATCATGTAAAATTTAGACTTCAGCATGAGCATGCTTATGAAATGCCTTCAGATATCAGCCCACATTACAATCTGCTATTTTGTTTTGAATGAATGTGTCGTGACTAGAAGTTTAAGTGGTAACTACAGATAAGATTGAATTCAGTGCTTTAATGATATCCCTTTTCAAGTTAGCTGCTGGAAATATTTTCATTTAATTTGCTGAAGTCCATTGAGAATATAATTTTATTCTGCTTTACATAAAATTAACAAACTTGTGATGTTCAAAAGCTAGTGCCAAAATCTTAATTAAAACAGGCTTTTTGGTTTTTTTAGTCTTAAGAATGTTGTCTGGAAAAGAAGCATCCTGTCTGAAATAATTTTATCTTTGATCTTTAAATACTGAGACAAATTCCGTTGGAATATTTTGCATGTGTTTCAATTGTGTAGAGTATTTGGGTTTCTTGCTACTCTTCTAAAATGTTGTACCATAACACCATTAATTTAGAAATGTGCTCTTGCTGGGTTTTGTCCCAGAACATTCATTCTTGTTTTCCCTGGTGGGATGGAACTGGGTTTCATTTGTTCTCAAAAATTTTAGTAAATCTGGTATGAAATACTGTATTTTTCTTGCTACTACTAAGATCAGTTCAGCGTCACTATTTTAACCTTTATGAAATGCCTGTCTAGCTTCTGGTCTGTAGGAGTGCAAAAGTCTTCTGAGTGATATTGGCATGGTTTCACCATGCAGAAATGGTGTGTGTGGGAGGACAGGAACTGAAAGTTAGAATCCAAAGAGATCAAAAGAAGGATATACATATCTTTTTGTCAAATCTGAAATAGCATCTTTTTGATCCTGTAAAGGACAGGAGGAAAGCAGTGAATTGAGATGGGGGGAGCTGGCACAGCATTTCTTCTGATCCTTTCTTTGCCATCCTCTGGGACACATGTAAGGTGCAAATGGACTCAGGTTTGCCCTGCTCATTGTCAGGGCTGGCCACACATGAGCTTGGTTTGGTTTTAAATTAAAGTATCCTGTCTCTCCAACAGTCTTTGTGGAAGAGTTTACATACATCTACATTGGGGTTTCTTTGTAAACAGGTCCAAAAAATTGAACCTGCATGTTTGTTTTTTAACCATGAACAGAGCTACCTCTGAATGCTGGAGCAGTGAAGGGGAGCTGAAGCTGAGACACAAACCTTGTGGTTTTTGTTGCTAATGTAGATTTTTAAATAGGATTTTTGCGTGTGATTTTCAGATAAAACCCTTTCAAGAAATCTGTCCGTTAAATCTAGATGCTACATTGCTCCAGGCCCATATAGCAGTGGTATTTCCCAAGTTTTATTTCATTTGATACTTCATACGGTATTCCTAAGTATTTTTGAAATGAGGAATAAGGATCCACTAATTTGCAGTCCTCACTAGGACAGCTTCTTTGGACTGTTGCCTCCAAATAATCTGAGTAGCAGTTGACATATGAACCTAGTTGGCAAGGATGCCAGTGTAGCTATTTCTTGACTGTGATGCTAAGTAGGACAGTGAAAGCATTTCCTTACTGTCAGCTTTTCATTGTTACTTGCCCTAGAGTCACATACAAGTAGCTTTTAAAAAACATGGAAAGTAAATCAATGAAGTTTGAAGATAACTGATTATTTCATCTATAGATAGGAATTTATTATAAATAATATATTTATTTGCTTTGAATATTTTATATTAAATACAGAAGTGTTCTATTAGGAAGAAAAAAAAAAAAAGCCCCCCAAAACCCCAAAAACAAGTCCACCTCAAAAAGACTTCACCTCAAGGCCCTAGATATTTTCCATATTAAATTTCATCCCAAGATCACTAGAAGATAAAAATTTCACTGAAATCTATTGCAGTCAGAACAGTTCTAGAGACTGGACACAATTTTCTGAGTTATTCAAGAGCATGTTCCAGATATGTTTTTATAACATGAAGATGTTTTGTGACTGAAGATGACTCTCTGTCCTTTCCTTTTTCTGCCTTGTTATACATTTCTTCAAGTGTTCAAGGCATTAGACACTGAATGCTGAACATCTCCTGGTGATAAACTGCAGAGCCTTTGTTTGTGACCCTGTATGAGGAGGAGTCTGAATTCAGCATAGCAAAGCCCAGACCTTCAGTGTAGAGCATCAATTGTACTGTTTGCCTGCCTACACACACCTCTTTCTGAATGAAGTGCTCAGTGTTAGATCTTTGAGGAAGTACATGGCCTCAGGAATAAAAAATCCTCAGGGAAAAAGCTGGCTTGGTTTAATCTGATAGTTATTTTGGGATGAAATTGACCCTTCTTGCAATACACCCTTGTGGTATACCATGAAAAAACCTAGATGTTCTTAAACTCACGGCTATTAGGAGTTTACTTAGGTTGGGTTGATCAGTTTTAATAATTTTGGTGAATTGGCTACCTATCTTCTTGCTTTCAAAAAAAGCTTGGTGAGGCATCCCAGTTTATTAAAGTGATTTCAGCCTTCAATGTACTATTTTTGTAGGGACCTGAGGTTATGGGAGACCCCCATTCTCTACCTGTCTATCCATTGGGAGAGAGAAGTCCTTCATCCAAGCAACTGAAGAAAAGCAGCACTGTTCTTTGCCTCTCTTTCTTCTCTGAAATTTCCAGAACTTCTGTTGGACTACAACAGACTTAAGCAAGTCTGAAAGCTTGAGTTGAACTCTCCCCATCCTTACTGGGTAAAAAACAGATCTGTCCCTCAAATCCTCATTTTCTTCCCAGACTTTTCTTCCAGATATGTAACAGTAACATCTAAAAAGGGAAGTATGTTGATGAAGTTTCACCCATGAAAATTCCATGAGAATATAAGACCCCTTGAAACTGCATTTTGAAGACTTAGAAAAGTAAGATGAGTGTGTGAAAATTGTATTAAAAGCCCATGTGGGGGAGAATGCAAGGGGGAAAGCATGAGGTCACACTATGAGCAATGAAGGGTTGGGAAGTGGCAATGTTGGTGTTGCCTGGTTGAGGATAATGGCTGTGGACACAAAGCTTTATTGACGAGTGCAGAATTTATATGAGTTTGGCATATGCATGTTACTATTGAACTGGGATAAAGACATGTATTTTATTAGGCCAGAGAGGCTGTAGTTAAGATTTTTGAGAAAAAACTGTGAGGGAATATCTCTTCACAGAAATACATGTGCTGTCATCTCTGTTGGGATTCATGTCAAGATGGTTGCAACAAGGGTCAAAAATTGCATTATTCAGGCTAGAGCTGTGAGGGTTCCAGTACTGTATTTGTTACACATGCTGTTACACGAGGAGGAGACATTAAAAATAACTTTTGGCAAACCACAAATAGAAGAGATTTCTAAAGACCTTTTATTTTGTAGCAGTCTAGTAATTTTTGCAAGACTATAGCATATAATAAAACCAGTCTTCCCCCTTTGCACTGTCCTCTGTTAAGGTAGAAAAACCTCTTAAACTACGTGCTGTGGAGTCAGTACTGAGATGAGCATTTTCCTCTTTGCTGCAGCCTGAGATGCTCTTATTCAGCACAGCATAGCATGAGGTAGCTGCTGATGCTGGGATTGTGGAAACAGTGACAAAACCTTGCATCACAGACTGGATGTGCCATGTGGGTGTATTTTGTGGGTTCCCTGGTACACTGCCCACTGAATCTCAAGAGCAGAACACCACATTGATAATATAGACTAAAGAAAAAAGTATCTTTTCTGAAGATAAATTAAAATCAGTAGCTTTACACGACTGTGATTCTCTTCTATCTGACAAACCCTTTTGTGCAGAAACAGTCTGATCAATGGAGGCCTTATATATAATGTATACACTTCTATTTCTAGCTGTACTATCTTCCAGGAATATTTCTTCAACAACTACTATGTACAGTACTGATTTTGGCTTTAAAATTATGAACATTCCTGTTTTAAATTGCTGATCTGTGTTTAATTTTATATAAGCTACAGTATCTTTGCTACCTGATACTCAAATGCATATTCAAGTTTCTCAAGAATATCTTGTTTGCTTCAGGGAAATTAAACTCTGTCTTTCTATCAAGTACATGCAATCAAATATCTGACTGAGTTGACATTTTAGCCTGCTTGTACAGCATGTTCTCTGCTGTGACTGTAGGTGAGACATTCTCTGCTTGGGTAGGATATCTTTGTGTTAAGCTACATACATGGGGTCAGGAGTAAAAGCAGCACTTGTCTTGCAAAATATGCTATTGAGCTGTATTGATTTCTCATTTAGCAGTATTGGGTGTTCACCCTGGAAATCCAGCTAGGTTTCTAGTTGCTCATGAGAAAGCTGATTGGGATTATGTTATCTAATGAGTGCATACGAACACGGCTTATGCATGTTTTATGTGCTCTGAACAAACCAGAAAAGACATCTATTTGAAATAATAAACTGTCCAGCAAGTAAACCACGGAGGTTTTTAGACCATTCAATTATGCTATTTTTCAGTTTTTGGAAGACAGAAATAAACAATGGATTAGTAGTTTGATTCTTTGTCTGTTTGTGTTTTAAACCAGCTGTGTACTTTGAGATTCTGTAGTGTAAGATGAAACAGCAGAAAGATACAATTTGGAAACCTGATAAATCAGGTTAAGCATTTGTGGCTAGAACATTCAGGTCCACTCAATTTGGTGTCTGATTCAGGTTTTGGAATTATATAACCACCCATGAGTTCCAGATGTCTGCTGAGGATTTTCTGCCTTTTCATTTCCCAAGTATTTCTCACAGGCAGTGTTGGCACACCATCTTAGGGACACAGTGTCATTTGCAAGCTGCCCTGGCTATGGGGCTGGGTCTGCAGGCCAGCACGTTTGCCTGTCTCCATGTCCCATGGTGTGGATATCAATGGTAGGTGTGTGGTGACTACCTTTTAAGTAAGGTCACACTGTTAGTGGTGAGTTCAAGCTGGACAAAGTGTTTTTTGAAAACCAAATCAACAATTAGTGTTCTGGATTATAGAAGGTCAAAGTGGTTTGTTCTGTGTGCCCAAGTAAAGTGCTTTCAGAAATATAGTGATGGAACACTCATATTTCTTGCTGAAATCCATGAAGAATTTTTTTCATTCCATCTTCTGCTTTTTTGTTCACATGGTTCCTTTGATCCTTGCTGCAAAGAGTGTTCCTGACTTTGAAAGTTGATGTCCAGTTGTGCATGTGCATGTGTGGGAAGAGGGGAATGTTTCATTCACTGCCAGGCTATGCTTTTATGAGTGGGAGAATTTCATTCTGTTCTGAAGGAGAGATTGCATATCACATCAAAGAAGACATGCACATTTTCACAAGTTTATCCTAATTTTAATGTAAGAATTTTGACTCAGTCATTTGTCTTAAAAATTATACCAGAACAAGAAGAAACTTAGGTATATTCTATAATCATAACAGCATTGCCAAATGTTTTCACATTCTTCATGAAGCATGGCTGGGAAGAGGTTGATCAGGACTATCATCAGTCTAGCCTGGCTGTGCAGTATTAGTCATGTAATAGCTATAAAGCTAAAGCCTTCACTGGTGTTCTTGCCCAGATTGGACATATCCATATTCTTTAGATTCAGATTTGTGTTAATATCTGAGAATTTATGATTTCTTGGTCATACTTAGCATTTCAGGAATGGGCTTGGACTTGAGCCTGTCTGTGTTACTATGAAAAAGATTTTCTGTTTATTTCATGAGAACTTTGTTGCTGTTTATTAAAGGAGAGCTGTGTTTCAGAATACTTCATGTAAGTGCTGTATTGTGAGACCTTCATCCTCAAGCAATCCAGAGAGAAGGTAAACTACTGAAGCAGAGAAAGTGATTAAGGGGAAGCTGAGGAAATTATTTGCAGGGATAGGGAAGAGAGGGAGACAACAGGCACTGAGAGTGAGAGGTACTGTGAAGAGAGAGATTCTTGGGGCGAACTTGCATGTAAATAACACTGCTATTTCAGAAGTTTTATGTTTGGTTTTATGTAGATTTGAAATACTATACTTACAACTGCACACTTTGTATTGATAGAACTTCACATGATCTCGCTGAAAACTGAGCATCCTCTTTAATATAGAGAAAATGGGTTAGAGTACAAACAAGGTAAGTTTTAATTTGACTTTAAAATGACAGCTGCCATTGATGAAATACTGATTTTTACATGGAATTAAGTACTGAGTCAAAGACAATATGCAACAAAGTGCATACCTCTACAGCTTGTTTTATCATGCTTTACTGTCCCATAGGAAAACTCTTCTACTGTTTTCATGGTACTTTGAATCCCTTATAAGAAAGTTTGTACATTATAGCTGCCCCAGGCATCATGACAGCACAGGAAGCAGACTTTTATTCTGTAAATAATAATTTATAGAAATTCTTATTCTATAATAATTTTCAATTCTTATAGAAATAATTACACAATGAAACTTAATATAAGCACGATGCCAATGTAGAAAAAAGTTGATCTTGTAAAATGGGACCTTTATAAGTTGCTGCAATGGAAATAAAATTACAAGAATGAACATCCAAGCCTATCACTTATAAAGCAAACAAACTGCCGGAAGAAAACCAGTATCTTGAATAAAAGAAGGATTTATAGGATACTATGGGGAATTTTAGACGGTCGGAATTGCTATCATATAATCAGTGAGTCCAGCAGTCAAACCATTCCCGAGCATTGGTTGTTTTGATTTAATTTCATGCAATCAAACTGAATTTTGCTAGCCACTAATGGTGGGTCTTCAGTAGCCGGACAGATGACTCTTTGTTCTGCCAAATGTGTTTTCATCTATGCTATCACCATCTGCTTCTCTAAATCGGAGAGGCATTGTTAGTGTCTTTTGCCAGATGTGGTTTAAATCTCTCACTTACTCTGTCGTAATAAATGTGCTTTTATAGGCAACTGAAAGTGTGTCAGACTTGGTTTGTGTAGGTGAGACAAGGTTTGCAATGCTGCTACTCTTAAAATGGAGCTGAAGAAGGTGACACCTGGATGTAATGTATACCATATACTCATAGCGGAGTTATGCCTGCCTGTCAGTATCATAAAATGTTTGCAAAAAATTAAGATTTAATGGAGAAACTTTTTCAAATAATTGAATGGAATCTTATTGTGCTGCAAAAATTAATTCTCAACTTTTTTATTGTTTAATGCACAGAAGGCTCTTAAGCGAATACATGTATTTCAAAGTAAAAAAAATTAAATATCACTTTGTTCATAAGAACTTGTAAAAAATTAAATGAATTCTGCATTTTTTTAATACTATTAGATGGAGTAATTTTCAGATTGAAGAGCTCTTAGATTTGATTGGCAATGCATTCAATCTCTAAAACAAATTGCTTTCTTCCTGGGTTGTTCTTTTTTTTTTCTTTCCTTTTTTCTTTTCCCCTTTCATTTCACCTCTGACTTTCATGTTGACACAGAGTTTGACATTGGTTTTGCTCCTTTTCACCACTGTGACTTGGGGTACTTGCTGAAAGCCCTAAAATGAGGAAGAAGTTCAAAGTTTAGGCAATTTGGAAATGTTATTTCAGCTATTTTTATATTTACATGCTCACTGTGGTGCATATCCAGCCTGTAGTCTCTCCCTTCAGGTCCCCGAGAGGACTCCAGTTGCTCTAGGTTGAGCCAGCAGGCTGACTCAGGGTGTGGTCACAGTGGCATCGCCCTTCCCTTCTCACCTTCTCTTAAGGGCAGCTGTCAGGTGACCTCATCTCGAGGTGGAACAATGCAGTTCCTCTCTGGCTGAATTTCGGCATAGAGAGTAGCCCTCTAGTTAGGCCTTTTGTACCAAGGGAAATGGCTCACACTTCTACTCCCTTCTTTGGCAGCCAGAGACTGGTAGCTGATTAGTAACAAACTTTTTCAAAGCAAGTATGAGGGTTTTTTTCTTTTTTTTACTCGAGTGTATATAGGCTGTTACTATTTAACCCCTATTTCTGATTTCAAACATATTTTGACTTCCTTTGCCTTAATCTTTCTTTTAATCCTTAGCAGTATGGGGACAGGAGAAACCCAAAGAGACTCTGGGGACTTTTCAGTCCCACTTCCTTTTTCTTAGGATGTATTTTCAGTGTCTAAGTTTTTTTAAGACAGTAGTGTAACTCTGCCTGGCTCAGAGAAAAACATCTCCTCAACTATTGGCCTACCTCTTGTCATCTTCCTCCTGTACAGATTTCTGCCTCAAACAAATGCCTTGTTTCTGTTTTGCTTTTTTGTTTGTTTTTTTTATTTTTTTTTTTTGTTTGTTTGGGGTTTTTTTGTTGTTTGTTTGGGGTTGTTTTGTTTGTTTGTTTGTTTTGGGGGTTTTTTTTGTTTTTTTGTTTTATTATCATTTGTCCCACATCATTCTAGACTAGCAATTTAATAAGGAAGTAAAATTGAAACACATAGCATGCTGTGTACTTAAAATACAGATAATACCTCAGCCTTCACTTTAGTGGGTAGGACTTTCTCTCATTGCAGGAGTTTGTCAAAATAGTAAAGTTTGGCAAAAGAGAAGAAAATGTGACTATAGAGCTTAAGCTCAGAATGAACACAAGTTTTGTGTTATCTATAGGAGAGCCCTACACTGATTATCAGTCAATAAATGGACGATAAATCTGATCATTAATTAACACATTGGTTTATTTATGTATTTAATTTATCACCTTCTAGTTCCTTTTCTTAGAAGGAAAAAAGTCTGGTCCCATAAATTCTTAACAAATAATGCCTAGGCAAACAAAACCTATTCTATGGCTGATGTTTATAAATCACACTCCATATAGTCCCTTCTTGGCATCTCTGTAATCGTGGGTGTTTTTCAAACATGCTGATGGTGAAGGTAATTATTCAATAAACTGATTTCTATTTCATCTCTGTTCCATTGATCATGTGTGTAAATTATAAAATTGCTTGCTTTGGGCTATGCTGTCTGAATCCCAGCCACCCCTATATATGTTGGTTTCTGGTAGTCTTTTCTAGATTGTCTTCATACTAGCTAGACTAAATTGTTTATTCCAGGTATAACTGGACATCACTTACTTAGCTGCTTGTTTGTAGTACATGCACTTAACTCGTATTTCTCACCAGGAGACATAGTTTCAATTTACAAATAAATGTCTGACCCTTCAGGATAAAGATGGAATGTAAGGTGCTGAATGTCTTAAATCTTTAATTAAATGTGTAGGAATATGCTTAGATAATTCAGTTCAAGATTTCTGCAGATTTAATTTCCTTTGTACTAAAAGATTTATTTTGGTCTAAGAGGAGTTTGGCCCATAGAGAACTATCTGGGTTACAGTTCTTAGTATTTCTTTCCATAATTCTGAGAACAGGAATTGCTAAAATTGAGGAAATACAATTGTGGCAAACTTGAAGTGTGACTTCAAGTACTATTTGCTCAATTAATATGTCTTCCCATGCAATAATTACAATAGACAGCATAAATAAGCACACAAACTCAAAAAGAACAGATTGTAGGTGGAGGGTTTTTTTATACAAGCAATTATTAAAAAAACAATATTTTGCATTAGTCCATGCAGTGTTAATGACAGAGAATCCTTTTTCTAGGACTAATATTTTATTATTGTTTGGATATAGCAGACAGAGAACTACTCAGTAAAGCTAGAATGCTACTGTTATAGGATATAATAGTAGAGACCTGTCCCAGCTTATCATACTAAACTTTTCTGAGATGATTTGTGGTATAGAAAGAAGTTTATAATCTTGAAATGTGTAAAAATTACTTTGCTTTGAATAGAGCTGTGAGAAACATACCCATTAAGTGGCACAGAAAAAAAGAGGTTTATGGTCTGGGAGGAAAAAATAATCTCTAGGAAAATTAGTTTTCTGTGGTATTTGAAAAGTTAATAGCGTATTAGGATATGCAGTCAAGTTATATGTACAGAAACCCAGCATTTTTCAGCAGATGAAGCATCAGATTTGAGGAGGTTATGGCTGTAGGGGGGAATAATCTAACAGGGTTCTGTTATTTGTGTCAGTTGCTACAGGTGCTACTTTCTCTAGCAAAAACAAAAACAGTGGTAGGGTTCAGAGTTTAGGAATTTGGAAATGGAGTATGGCTATCTTTCAGCTTCTCAATTAAATTTTGTCCTAGTAGTGCCTTTGAAACTCCAGGTGTTTGCCGTTCACAAAACCTGGGCTAGATGTAAGAAAAAAAGAGAATTGGAGATAGTCAGGTTGTAGCAGTGTATGGCTTTGGAATACTATGGCATGGCAAACAAAACTGTCTTCAACTGAAGCCTGTTAGAACATCCACAAGTTTTCTGTATTTATATATATATATATTTTATTTTTTTTTATTATTTTTTATTTTTTTTTTTTTAAGTTTTCAGCAGCAAGGGCATTTGAAAGGTTTATGTTCTGACTGACAAAGGAATTATTATATCTGATGTCAAAACACTGGAAAAATGTTGTTGTGCAAAGTCTATTGCTTAGGCAGTTGATGGGACCTAGCATAACCAAGAGCTGTAGTAATGGAGTTGGAAAGTATTTTGGAGACTGCCCAATCCTTTAACCATGCCTTTCACTGCTGGGGATTGAAGGTAAATGTTGTTTTGAATTCTAGCCAGCTCATTTCTCCTCATGTGAGAGACTTATTCTGCTGTCTTTGTAAGGTGTGTGTTCATTCTTTTCACTATTCATGAGATATATGGAAGGGCTTAATGTGATTTAAAAAGAAATAGGATTAACCAAACTGTGAAAATTTAAAGGATGTGAACAGTACTGGAAAAGGGTACTATCAGCAATGGAAAATAAATACCTAGTTTAACTGTAGAAACAAGTATACTTGAAGAGGTCAGAGTAAGTACAAAGCATGCTGACTTTGTATAATACTATTTTGCCTTTTAGCCCCTTTTCACTCTTGATCAGTTAGGGAAGGCATTCCAGTTTGTGACCTGCAGTTATTTCTTTGCCATGTTGTGCTGAGATTCAGCAGAGATCTTTTAGCATCTTACTGACAGAATTATTGTGTGAATTTTGCCTGTCATGGCTTTTCTTGATGTAAAGGGTTCAGCCCTTTACGAGAGGAGGGGAGAGATGCCCATTTTGCTGGCAATCCGTGGGGAATATGCTGAATATTAATATTTTAAAGAATTGTCACATGCAACGGAAAAAGGGGTCCTGTATGTATCCTCTGAAACACTGACACTCCTTTTGTGGTCCTGGAAGTCATCGTCTTTTGCTTGTGATGTAGCATTCACTTATTGTCTGTAATAAACACAAAGAGGGTTGCACAGTACTGACATGATGAATACTAAATGCTATAAATATTGGATAAGAAATGATGTTTTATGGACTACACCAGCCACATTAATATATCCCCTGTGCTTAGCAACCTTTCTAGTGAGGGGGAGGCTTCAGGCTAAATGCTCAAGTTCAGTTATTTTGCAGATGTCCTTCTTAACTCCATCCTTTGGTTCCTTTATATTATCATAAAATTATGTAAAATAGTAGGGAGCCCTGGTGGTGTAGTGGTTAAGCACATGGCATAGCAATTGCCGGGGCCCAGGTTCGATTCCCGGCCAGGCTGCTCCCCGGGCAGGCAGAGCTCGTTAGCCCTGCAAGGGGGCAATCTGCCTACGTCCTGAGGAGGACCTCAGCTGCCACTGTCCAGAATTGCTTTGGCCCGGCAGATTGAACCTCGGGATTAAAGGGTGGGCTCAGATCTGCGCGCCCTGTGTCTCACCTAAAAAATCCAGTGCGCAGGCTGGGAGGTCTGAAAGGAAAGAGGCCTCCCCCGGATCTTCGTACGCGAAGACTGGCCAGCAAAGCAGCAATGTAAAATAGTTTTGGCTGGAAGCAACCTTAAAGACCTTCTAGTTAGAACTACCCCCACCATTGGCAGGGAGCCTTCCACTGATCTTTGGGTTGCTCAAAGCCTAGTCCAGTCTGGCACTGAACACTTCCAAGGACAGGGCATCTACAGTTTCTCTGGAGAACCTGTTCTGGTGCCTCAACATCCTCAGTGAAGAATTTCTCCCCAATATTTAATCTAAAGCCACCCTCTTTCAGTTTAAATCCACTCCCCTTGTCCTAGTTCTACAAGCCCTTATGAAAAGCCCCTCTCTGGCTTTCTTGTAGGCCTTCTTCAGGAACTGAAAGGCTGCTGCAAGGTCTCCCTGGAGCCTTCTCTTCTCCAGGTGGAACAACTTCAGTGTGTCTTCATAGGAGAGCTGCTTCAGCCCTGATCATCTTTGTGGCCCTCCTCTGGGCTTGCTCCAACAGGTTCATGGAGCCAGCCGCTTCCAAGCAGTATTTATCCTCACAGACACTGGGGTAAGTTTAGCAGTAAATTTTGGTTTTTATAGCATGGGAATATATGTGCCTCAGATACTACAAGCAGAGAGGATTCTTTTAGCTTCGTGATTAAAAGGCTCAGGCTCAGAAACAGATGACAAACATGGTCATAAACTCCATTGGTTAAGGCAGTATATTTTGGAGGGAGCAGGGAGTTCTTATGTGGAGGACCAGATCCCAAGAATTAACCTTGTCTTCTTTGCCCATTGGAGAATGACAAATATCAACCTCAGCATCCTCTGAGCAGTAATACCATTTGTGCTGACAAATTACTGGTCTGTAGGGAAAACTTCTGAGGACCATTGTCTTTATTTCAGCTAACCTTGTGTTTACATTGTGATGAAGTGCTCAGATACTCAAGCACACCCTGCATGTAGTTTATTTTTCCAGATATTCTAGTTCACTATTTTTAGAGTATTCATTTCTGTCTTGTCTGTATTTATATATATATACACTATTGTAAAAAAAGGTTCTGCAGTGAGAGCCTTTGTCATTATGCAGTTTTAAACCAGGTCAGTGAGACACTAGCCTTAAAGATTTTATTTTGTGAGCTGCTTATGCTTTTCCTTTTGCTAAAAAGCTTAGCTCTACGATACGAAGAATTGTTCAGAATTGCCTTTTAATGCCTGCCTTGTCAGAGAAAGAGGGGGGAAGAGCTTCTATCATGCATACACAGGAAGAAGTCCTCAGAAGGAACAAGCATCATAAAATTCAAACAGTTCTGTACTCCTGAGGATTGGTTTTAGTTTCTGAGAAAAGTAAGAAATTATCTCCTGAGGATGAGAGACACAAGGAACTCTAGAAAAGCAGAATTAGCTACATTTCTTAATGAAAGAGTAGTAGGGGAGCCATAAATTTCTCCTTTCCTTCTGTCCTATTGCTGTGACCTCACAATATGTGTAGTGGTCAGAGTACAATATCTATAGATGGTACAGCAAAATGAGCTTGGAGTACTGATTTGACAAGAAGTTCCAAATATTCCAGACGAGAAAAGCCACATAAGTTAGGTAGTAATAATATAATATATATAAAATAAATAAATAAATAGACAAAAGCTGACCTAAGTTTGAGCATAAATACATAAGGAACAATTTAAAAGGATATTTATAAGCAAGGATCTTTCATAAAATATTCTTAAACAAAATTCAATACTTCAATTCCTATTGGTATTAGTGGCAATTGCTTTTGCCACAGTGGGATGTGGATCTGGCCTATTACCAATTTTTATAATAAAATCTAAGACAAAAAAAGAATTGCCTAAGATGCTGTGCAATAATAAAAGTCATGTTCACTCCCCCTTATTTGCTTTTACCTCCATAAAACTCTTGCAGAAATATAATGTACTAGTATATAGTCCTCAAGATGTATATAAAAATTCTGTACACACAATATATTTTTGAGCTACAAAGAATCCTAATGATGTTGATCTCTCTTTTTCCGTTTGTGAGTGCTAGAAGGCAAGTCAACAGAAAAGAACAAAAGTTTATCTGGGTTCAAAACAAGCAAATAAAAATGTTGGAAAATTAATTAATCCCTTGCTGATTTGTCTGAAAAAACCTAAACTTAGTTACTTCTGACTGCAGAATTTTGAAACATCATTCAACTGCTGATGCAATTGAATTTAAGCAATTGTATTTTAAACAACAACATTTTTAAGTACATGTAATTGGTTGAATTAGAAAATATAAACAGTAACAGGTAAAAAAACTGGAGCAAGGATGCAGTTTTTTAATGCAGTGATTCAGAAATTTGTAGAATAGCCTCTTTTGAATACTGACATTAATTTCAGATGTTCCTAAATATAGTTTGTAGCAAAAAATTTTGCTCCTAATGCAGTCTATGCAAAGGTAGCAGCTGAGTGTTTATGTGGAGCTCAGTGTAGTAAAAGATGTATAACTGCAGTGATTTAAAAGGAGTAGAGAAATAATTGTGCTCTGAGGGCACAGTACTCTTGCATTGGAACAAATGCTAACAAAGATTAGAGGAAGAAGGAAATGCCTCATACAGTTCGTAGATCATTCTTATGTTTTTGTCACAGCCAAAGTTCTGGTCTCAGGAGGGAGAACACCTGCAACTACTATTTGGTTTATAACTTTTGTTTATATTGGTCATTCAAGAATTAGGTTGTATGCAAGACCTTCTTTCCTCTTTATCCTTAATTCTGTGCAAAATAGAATGGATTGTAGCTGAAGGGTCATTATCTAGGCATGTAGGCTCTGAAAAAAATGCATGTACATATAAAACTCAGATAAAACGAAGGAAAGATATAAGAAAGAAATTCTGCACTGTCAGAATGGTCATTGGCACAGGTTTCCCAGAGAAGTTGTGGGTGTCCCATCCCCCAAAATGTTCAAGGCCAGGTTGGATGGGGTCTGACCTAGTGGATCACATCCCTGCCCGTAGCAGCGGGGCTGAAGCTGGGTGATCTTTAATGTCCCTTCCAACCCAAACCTTTGTGTGATTCTCTGAAGCCTTTGACTGTATAATGGCTGAGATGGTGAGTCCTGTGGTATAGGACTTCCCTGTTAGTTCCACACAGCTCTCCCAGCCTGACCATGCAGGGCCTCAGTGAAGTACAGTTTTGGATACTGACACACAAGTTGATTGTGACTTTATCTATAGGGTTGTGCAGATGCTTTTTTATTTCAAAGCATGGGAAGATATGAGAGAGTTATAACTTTAAAATTAAAAGGCCAGAACTATCATGTTACTACAAAGATAAATTTATTAGATTATGTAAAGTTTGGAATTCATTGTATGACTGTTATTTGGTTTTGATTGTTTGTTTCGGGTCTGCTTTTATTTATTTATTTATTTTATATTGGTGGTCCTAAACTTTGGCCGTAATGATATCAATGACAATTTAGAGAAACTCTACTGGAATTAGTATTGTTCTGAAACTATATACCTGGCACTGAGGTCAGAAGATGTGGTTACATTATTCTTGTCATTTTGCTTGCATTGTGCGTGTACAATATGCTATCTAAAAGCAAAAAAAACCCAAACAAACAAAAAAAATAAACAAAAAACCCCAACAAACCAAACCCAAACATACAAACCCCTCCTTCTCAAAACAAAACTCCCCACAGAAGCCAACGAAAAACCCAAACATCAGCTTTCAATAAAAACCCCAAACTTATCTGAACTTGTATATACCCAAAAAATCCTACTGAAAATCTAAGTAGTCTGGCATTTGGATCAAAGAGAAAAAACAGCAACCCAATAAGTGTTAGGATGTAGAGGTGCAGTCTGTTTTAATCTAAGATACAACATGGTATTCACCTTCCAGTGTCTGTAGGCAAGTTGAGGAGGATTACAATTCACTTCCATTGTCAGGACAGTATAGACATGTTCTCACACTGGAATTTTTCCCTACATGAGGTAGGTCTTAGGAACTACTCCTGCTGAACTGTCAGTGAGAAGGATTTTAGCAGTAATGTGTCATTTTATAAATTAAGAAAAGGTAAAATTAATATTTACAAATCTCAAGGGTGGACACTATCCAATCAAGAGTTTTAAGAGATCTCTCAGTCATGAAATTACTGAGTGAAGAGGTGAAATCTGTTACTTAAAGTGGCCTCAGAATATGGAAATGAAAATTTATGCAAATTTTTAAAGACATGTAGCAGAAATCCCCCCAGAAGGTCTGACTTCTCCTCTGATCATATTAGTAGAAAAGAAATTAAATTTTGTTTTATAAACATGGCTTAAAGATGCTTATAAAAGGAATTTGTTTTATCCCACGTACACCTTGAAGAAAAATTATACCACACTAATCAACTAGAATTTTTTTCCTAGAGTTTTAGAATTGTCAATGAGCATGAATGTGTGTGTTCTGCTTAGAGCAGAGTATGCTGAAATTCTTCAAAGGTCTTCTTGAAAAGAGCCCTCATAAACAACTCTTAAAGAAATTAAGCTTGATGAGGTAAGTGGAAAGCTCTTCCTGTGTATTTGACAGAAAATGAAGTTGGGGTAAAAATAGTCGACTTTCACAATGGAGAGAGGTAACTGAGAATCTTCCTTCTAGCATTTTGAGTCTGAGGGTTTGCCCTTTAACGTATTTATGAATGAGCTGGAAATGGGATGAAGTAAAACTGTGCTTAGCTGTGCTTAACTCTGAAAAACATGCAGTAGAACTGGAGAAGATGAAGAGGTATATGGAATAGTTTTTACATGAGAAGAGACTAAAGCTGCTCTTACTAGAGAAGAAGAAGAAGTCCCGTAACTAACTCCTAATTATAATAAATATTCCAGGGGGGCTGTTCTTATATCCTGCTTCTGTTCTTTTCATATTCTGCTTCTGCAGGTCTTTCTCCCTCCAAGAGAAGTTCAGTCTCACCACTGCTGCAGTGTATGGAAGTTGTCAAGTTACCTCAGCTTTTCTCTGCTTGGAGCTACTACACAGTGTAAACAGGCTTCTAAAAATTTGTTTAAGCCTATGTAAGCAGTTGTTACTGTCATTACTGCTGTATCATATGGTTGATACTTTCTCTTGTGTAGTACTTAGGTAGTCCCTGCTTGTTACATGGGTGCCAGACTCCACAAAAGGAACATATATTTGAGGAACTAACAAAATCATAGATGGCAGTAGTATTACTTATTACACACTGATGTTAATACGGTTGACTTTTCCAGACCCTGAAATAATTAACATTTTTCAGAAGGATTAAAACAGCGGTGTGAAGTACCACAGATCAAACTCATATTGGCTAAGCTGACTCCTTTAACTTCTTTTCCTATATCTTTTAGATACAGGCTTAAAGGCCTGGACAAATATACTAGACTTTGAGTAGCATGCCTATGGACATGAACATTTTAGGGGTGAGTCTAGCCTTAGTGGGGGAAAAAAGCAGAAGCAACTGCACTGAACAAAATGTGTGTTTGGGGTAGAGCAATAAAGAAAACTAATTTCCTTTCCTTTTGCCTTAGAATAATCTCAATGCAAGAAAACAATATAAAGAACTATTCTTCTTGACCACAAGTGATCTATAAGAATACATTCCACTGTGCCACTTTTCACACAGTGCAAGGTGTTCTCTCCTGCTCTGTGTTTTGCACATAAAGGAGATGGTGCTGGGATTGCATCTCAGAGGCGTTTGCTAAAAACAAACAAACAAAAAACCCCAAACCATTAGGTTATATTGAAATATAATCTATATCTGATATAGCTCAGGGGTTGTAAGAGAAATGGTGGCAACCCAAGCTCTTCTTTTTGCACCTGTAGGCATGTTATGAGTTCTTATCAGCTAAGAACAGTTGCAAGAAGGGGAGCTTTGCAGAATTTTATTTTTGTGGTACAATCTTGTGACTGGAAGTCTTATAAAATGCTTTTATGTTCAAGGCTTGAAGTCATTGAGTGAATGGATTGATTGGATGGATAAATACTAATCTGGAAGTTAATTTTGTTAGATTCATGAGGCCTGGTAATGGACCAGTGCTGGGAGTCTATTCATGAGGTTCAGCAAATGAAACTTGATTGTTATATTCTTTGCCCAGGCAAAAGCTGAGGGTGGTCTTTCATGTTGGAAAACTGCCATTTAGCTGGCCACAAAAAAAAAAAAAAATGAAAACAACAGAACAAACAAGAGCTCAATCCACTAAAAAGTGCCCTCCAAATCAAAATCCTCAGAGAATGTGCTAATACTCCTCCCTGTGCATCTTTACAAAAGTGTAATGCTACCTAGGCTACTCATGACATTTTTGCAGTCATGCCTGTAATTTCTGAACATGAGCTTAGCTGCTGCATTTAAAGAAATAAACAACTATGGTTTTCTTACAATAGATGCTGAGTGCTGTAATACTTCCTTAGAAAGCTACTGGAATTTATGGCATGAGCTGGACTAGAGGTAGTTCAGATGCCAAGCTGTGACAGTCGGGTCAGAGGCATCTTAAACACATAGCCACCAGGATGTTCCAACAGCTCTCATGCTTCCAGAATAGTCCACAGCTTGGAATAAGTCACATTTGCAAAACTTCCCTAATGTAAAAGAGTAAGATAGGATAGATGAATACTGTAGAAAACATTCATTTCCTCGCTATGAAGGATACAAATGAAAGGGAGATATTTGGAATAGTTTTCTTGGTTTTTCTCCCCTCAAATATTCCAGGTTTTATTTCTGAAATAGAAATATAAGGTCAATTTTGTGTGCCATTAGAATTAAGGATTATAAAGTTTGGGATTATTTTATATGGCTGGTTGCAAAAATATTTGGAATTAAATCCTCTGTATTGCTGTCCTATTGTCTCTCATTTTTCTAAGTAAATGAAAGTAAAAGCAGTAAAACCTTTGTTCAGTCAAGGGTGAATAGAGAAAGGGAACAGGTTGCAGTGCACAGAAGTAATAGCTTCTTATTGAATCACTTGATTTTGAGAGTGGAATCACTGTTTAAAATAAGGAATACTGCATTCCTAGTTTAACAGGGTTCATTGGTTTGAAAATGATTACTGTAGTCTGAAACATCTCTAATGAATTGAAACTTAAACCTGTCATTTTTTTTTCAATATATTACTAAGTTGGTATTATATTTGTGTTAAAACATCTGTCATCTTGTGTATGAATGCTTTTCCCTAATGGTCAGCTTGTCACAGTTAATTAGTCTTTAGACATATGAACAGTCATAAAGCAATGTGACTTTGAAAATTATTTTTCTAAACACCCATAACTTTGAACCCTAAACAGACAATGTACTCACTAAATATTTGTGCTCCAAAGCAGACTGTACCTTCATTTCACAAGGGCTAAGGGAGCATGAAGTTTTCTTTGTGAGACACTTCTTGCGTGTGCTTTTAAATTTGCTGGATGTGTGTGTTCAGTTTTGATGTCTTCACAGTTTCTTAATAATGATGTAGAATTGCACAACTGATTTTCTGTAATTTTGAAACTTGTTCCTGAGTTTTACATGTCCTATTTGCCAGCACAAAGTCCTGGCTGTGCTCAGAAAACAAAAAGACATTATATGAACATGGAGTTGTCCCCTCGATCACTGACCATCTGTAACAATTTTGAATTGCCATGAATTTACTGTAGGATTTATTTTGATTAATTGGAAAGGTACAACAAGTTTAAAAATTCTAACGTATATTCAGATTTGAGAGAAACTTGAAATCAGGTTTTTCATTCAGACTTCTTTCTTGTTTTTAACTTCCTGGTATTCCACACAATTATTGGCACATTGCTGAAAATATACATGGGATTCATCTTGGAAGAATGCGAATGAGCACTAAGATGTGCTGGGCCATCAATTCTTGTTTGCTTTAAGCTGAAGAAAAGCCAAAGGAATTTTGGAAACCTGCAGGATATATGTAATTTTCCTATTGGATAGAGCTCTGTGCTGTAAAAGAGACTGGAGAAAAGAAAATTAAAGCAATAGAATAAGTCCATTCATAAAAAATTATAACAGACACTAGACTAGGCATCTTAGTTGCCTGATGTTTTTGCAAGAGGCCCTTTCTATGAAAGGTAATTCATGATATCCTACACTCTATTCATCTTCTTTTGGATAAGGTGATTTCCATTTCACAAGAATTAATGCTTTAGCATATAGGAACTAGTTTTTATTCAAACCCTCATTATGGTTTTCTGAAGAAGAGGTAATTGCAGGAAGATCAGAAACTAGTGGTTAATGTATGTCTCTAATGAATTCTGTTTCGTTTCCAAAAACATAGCAACTTATATGTGTTAAATTATAAGATGATTCTTCTTTTTTCAGTATAATAGTCTTAGCAGACTTTAAAAAATATTAATAGGGATGGAAAAATGATGCAAGGGGAGACAGCACAAACAGCTGATGTAAGAAGCTGACAAAATGGGCTATGGGTACATAGGCTGCATTTTCCTTTTTTAAGAGTATTCTAAATTCCAGTAGACAGTGGCTGATCTTCCTTTATGTTTGGGAAGAATGAGGAGCTAGTGCCTGTCATGCCCCCTTCCCTCCCTTTACACCCTAGTAATTAGCTGTCTTCTGAGTTTGGGATTCCGTATGGGCACCTGACAAAAAGTAGGGGTTACAGATACCATTCATTACATGGTGATAAATGCTTATAAAAAAGATAATATAAAAAAATATTCATTACATGGTGGTAAATGCTTATAAAAAAGATAACATAAAAAGATATTCTTTAATTTACTCAACTGGAGATGGAGAGACTATGCTTCCAAAGGTAGTCACAAACTAAAGAAGTTACTAGGAGAATAAGTGATGTATGCCACTGGGAGATGGACATCTGATGTGGTGTGGAATCAAATCATGCTGACGGACCTTTGTCTAGCAGGTTTTGCAATTAGAGGACTTGGAAAGTTGTGGCAGAAAGGGCTGGCCTCTGAAAGGACCTCTTGTGAAAGACTCAACCTTAAAAATCTTGAGAAAAATCAATTAGGGCAGATCTTTAGAGGAAAAAGAGATAATCAGAGACAATGTCATTATATCTATCAGGGGTGTTTTCCCAAGGCCATAAAACTGCGTGGAGCTGTAGTTTCTCAGCACTTGTCCAGAATTCTACAATATTTTCATGCTATACAGTTATTCCTTTCTCTGAATCAAGCTTACAGACTGCAGCTTGATAAAATTACAGAGCACGCCTAACTAGTTTTAGCAAACCTTGAGCTCTCTTACAGTTCCATGTACATACACCCTAACAAGCAATAACACTAAATGTCTTGTACATGAAAATAGTTTTCTAAACGCTGTGGTAACAGAATAAACAAACATTAGCAAAATGGAGTCCTGCTCTAATAAATATATGGTACATTACATTCTGAAAGCGAGTCTCTCGGGACCAGATTCTCCTCATCTGATTTAGACTGGCTCAGCCTCATTAACTGACATGAATTTACACAAGTTCTGTAAAAATATGAATCAAAGTTATTGATTTCTTTCCTCCTCAAGGATGGTTTTCAAACCATGTTTCTTTTATGCCATATAGTGTTTTGAGATTATGGTGTAGAATTCAGGCTTGGCCTTGAGAAAAGCAAAGAATCTACAATTTGCCCAGACCAAATTTTGTCCGTAGTCAGGGAAGCTCTGCTGCAACAGCATGATGAATCAGGAAAAGGTAGCTAGCTAGTAAATAGCTGAGAGAGCCTCAGGTGTCTTCTGAATGCTAATTTTTCATGGACACATAAATGCAGATTTTCTCGTAGGCAGTGAAGGTCCTTCTCTGAAATCAGGGTTGACAATAAGCATTCTAAGTTATTCTGGCTCGGCAGAGGTAAGATATTAGTAATGTTTATATAATCACTATTAGATGTAGTGATAGGTTATCCTGTAGCTTCTCTAAACTCACAAAAATATTCTTTGTACATTCTTCGTACTTGTCTGTTGTGAGCTGACAGCTATGGAGTACCTGGCAAGGCTCTCAACACACAAAATCTTGACAGAGAATAGAGCGAGCGAGTGTGTGAATGCATCTGTAGTCATCCAGCACCGTTTGGGTTTGCACTTACATTTAATGGAAGTTTGTGCATTCAGAAAATATATCTCCAAAATATTCAGATTGGGAGGCACTTCTGGAGGTCAAATGGATGAACCTCCTGGTCAGTCCAGAGCCAATGCAAAGGCTAGGTCAGGTTGGTAAGGGCTTTCAGTCGAGTGTTGAGAATGTCCAAGAAGGAAAGCTCCTCATGTTCCTATGCAAACGTGATCTGGTTGTAACTACTGTCTGTGAATGTGCCTTCTTCAGCTGGGGATAGTTGTCAGCTTCAGCTTCAACCTGAATATCGTAGGACATCTTNTTACTCAAACCTACCTCTGCCAGAAATAAGGGAGGGATGAAGGAAATCTTGTATGGTGTATGCTATTTCAGCTTGTGGGTGGTTAAACTCTTTTATGCTGCAAATACATTGTGCAGTATANGAAGTCTTCAGGACTAATACCCTTGTTCTGAATCTTCTTGAACTTTGGAAAACTGAGGAACAAGACTTAGAAACTTTACTCAAACCTACCTCTGCCAGAAATAAGGGAGGGATGAAGGAAATCTTGTATGGTGTATGCTATTTCAGCTTGTGGGTGGTTAAACTCTTTTATGCTGCCCACTAGGTGTTAATTTTGTAGTGTACTGCAATATATTGTGAGAATTTAAAGNGTGGTTAAACACTTTTATGCTGCAAATACATTGTGCAGTATGTAGTGTACTGCAATATATTGTGAGAATTTAAAGGAAGGTGACATAGAGCTAAGAGAAAAAAATAACTGCAGTCCTCATGTTTTTCTTTGCATCTAATTTAGAGGAAACAGACCTATGAGTTAATCAACTGCTGGTCTGAACAGTGGGAAAGGATAAATCCATACAAAAGTAACAATCTCTGTTGCTAAAATGATGTTTACCTCTTATAGTGCAGGCTATGGATATAACTCAGTATTGTGAATATTTCTCACCAAGGAAAGTGGAGAAGTGCCTGTGTTGCACTGTTTTTAGTTTTTTCTCGAAGTTTTGAGGCTATCAGCTTGGTCTTGCAGTGTAATTCAGATGCTCTTCTTGATTTCATTAAGGGACCACAGTCTCCTGAGCACACTCTGCAGTTTATTCTTGATTTTGATTATGGAAATTCCTGTGAGATATTTAATAACATGATAACATGCTCTGACCTGTTCTGTTTTGGAGCTATGCATACGACAACTGGCATCATGCTTTCTCGTAGTAGCTAACAGTTGCCTTTTGTACAAGTAAATCTTCCTTATATTGGCTGCAGTTCAGCACAAATCCAAATTCTGACAGAATTTTCCACGCTTGCTTTTGAACAACATAGTTATCTCCTGTAAAGAAGCAAAAGAACTTCACCAGTTGTCTTTAGCATAAAAATACTTACACACAGAGGCCTTACACCGCTTCCTTCAGAAAGGTATAGAAACGTGCTCCCTGAAAGTGATCTCCTAAGGTCTATGTGAATCTACATGAAAGAGGATGATGTGGAAGACGTACTACATTGGCTATAGCTCTTCTTCTGCCCCTCCCTCTAGCTGTCCAGACAGTATAGACAACATACATTGTGATATTTTTGTAATAGGTTCAAGTAATCCAGTACTTCAGAGATTTCACTAGAGGAGGTTCCCCAAAATGCAGCATTTAAATATACCACAAGTTGCTGATTTTGCTTCTAGATTCCTGTTATGAATTCGCTGGCATTTTTGAATAATTTATTTGGAGTTCAACTCTAGCTTTATTAAAACAAACAAGCAAAACCAAACAAACCTGCCTCTCCTCCCTTTCCCCCTCAAAAAAACCCCAACACCCAACTCCCACCCGCAGAAATCAAAAACAGGAGCTTAGGTTTTAACAAAACATAGATCCTTTCAGAACAGGGTTAAAAATTTTTTGACAGCCCAGACTGAGATTCAAGGTTGCTGTAAAATCTGAAATTGTGCAAGTGTTGACAAGGTTTGATATTTTGAAAAGAACATTCTAAGCACTTCTGAAGATGCACACACTTCATATATTTGACATAAAGGACTGTATAAGCTGTATTTTTCAAGTCTCAACTGTGTGTTGAGAGATTAGTGAGAATTTTCACCTTTTGTTGCTGTCATATTTGTTTGCTAGAAGCAAATTGATTATTAGCTGAACATTGCTGATACTCTTACTAAAACAAAACAAACAAAAAACCCACTAGGTGAAAATACAGGAGAGTAACTGTTGGGAAGAGTAAGCTGTCCATCTGTCTTCATCCTAATTGTATATGGAGGGAACTTTTCCTGTTATTTCACCGGAAAGAGCTCTTTTTCTCTGCAGTCTTCTCCTGGTGTCTGTGGGGAAATAAGACTATGGTTACTACAGTGGAAGCCATGGAACATGTGCCTGTTCTCTGTTGAGGAGGTGATTTCTGGATGTCACATGTGACCAAAAAACCAAGCAGCCTCTTCAGTTCACCCTGTGTCCAGATTCTGCTTTCCATGCAGGACAGATTATGAACAACTTCTGTTCTGAGACTGGAACTTCAGAGAATGTTTTAAGTGTTACTGTGCCTGTTCACTCAAGAGAGTTGTAGTTACACACCCTCACCCAGCAAACCATCTGTGGGATCTGCTGGTTTGGCAGTTCTGGCCATAACTGTAGCCCTTGGCTGACAGTGCTGGATCCAGAGCTTTGAGGGTTGCTCTAGTCTCATCGAGTAGTCTTAGTGTAATTTATCTGCAAATAAAATTTCTAAAATATGTCTTTCAGAGGCTTGTAATTAGTCCTGATCTCTATAACATCATTAAATCTTTCAAGAAAACTTTACTTGGGGTTTGATGGAGAGGTCATTTTTGAGATAAGATGGAAAATTCTTTTTTAAACAAGCCTTAGTAAAAGAAATTTTTCTTCCCAACTCCCTATTTTAAAACTCATATGAGAATCACCCACAGTTAGAATAGAAAAAAAGTCTCCAGTATGACCAGAGTCTTTTATAACATCCAGAATCATTATAGCAATGGAAGATAGTCAGTGGCAAATATTTTTAGTTTTCCAGTTTGGTTCTTCTGTATAAGCTTGTTTGACTACTTTGGGTAATGTTTTATTAGTCCATTCATGTTTTACTGTCAGGATCTTTCTGACTGATAGCATTACAAGAAGGAAATTATTTTGAGGAAAAATTAAGGTGGGTAGTACACACTGAATTTGAAAGGGAAAATATTCTGACTACAGAAGCCATACAAATTAGCTGAAGGACTCTGGGAGCCATCATAAGACTTCCAAGGTATGTTTTGACTAGGTAGAAAATTTGTTTGTTATTCTTCCTAACTGTGAAAGCATTAGAAATTCCCTGTAGTAAGCCCTAAGGGAAGTTTGCCTTGGAGTATGTTTCTCCCCTGTAGCACTTCCTTGATGCAAATTATAGATGCATGATTGGAATCTCCAATTGTGACAGCATTTCTATGTTTTGGCTTTAATGAAGTACATTATAGTTATTTTGAAACATTAAGGCTCATTTAAAACACTGTATTGATGATTAAGTGGCAAATACCGCTATATCATTGGCAAATCTGTCAGCAATAGTTACTTGTTTCCATGCCTTCAGCACATTCATCAAAGGGATAACAAACAGATACTTTTTGGAATTTTAATGAAAAAATTGTAGTGCAGACATGAGGCTTTAAAATTCAAAAGTCTATAAATAATGAATTTTTTCAGCAATGGTTACTGTTTCCTTATCTTTAGGAAAAATAACAGCTATATGTTGTACTTTGTTGCTAACAGCATACTTTAATATTTATGAACTGCCAGTTTTCTATAGACAGAGAAATTTGGTAGTTGTCACTATAATGGTTTGTTATTTATATGCGTCTAAATTTTACAGAAGCAGAATGCTATTAGTTTATTAAATTTGCACTAACCAGAAACATCCTCTTTTACTGTTACATTTGACATAGAGTAACTTGAAAGCTACAGAAACGCTGTCTTATGGCCTGTGACCAGAAAGCAGCCCACGAGCCTCAGCTCCAGAGAGGTCACTGTGTACTCTGTGCGTCTCTGTGCAGGCTCTCAGCCTGCAGGCAGGAAGCAAATTAAAGAAGCAAGGCTTTCTGTTCAGTATAATTTCATATCTTGGGATGAATGGAGTCATTGTGCCAATAACTAGTTTATCTGATTAGGAGATGGATTTTACTGCACTTGTATAGCCCCATTTTGTAAGAGGAGTTAATGTCTTTTGAGTTTTATGGATACTGCTGGTCTTTTGAGCGGCCTCTGAACATGTTACAAAAGGACCATGATTCACTTCCTCTCAAGCTCAGTTTGGACACTGCAACAGTATTATATACAAGGACTTCTGATTTTCTAAATTACTTCAAAACCTTTTAAATCTAAGAGTGTCCCAGGCATCTGCACTTATTCCAAAGTTTTAATTCGCCTCTAAGACTTAGGATTTATTTGATTCAACAAAATGGCATCTCAGAGGTGTAACGTGATCCTTCGATATTTATTGAGAGAGTATTTTAGCAGTCTCAAGGTGTTTTTGTTTCGTTTTGTTAAATTACCAAAGGAATTGGAGAAGTTTATCATTGCTTGACAGTGGTAGCTCTGTACATGCCCTTTGTGAAACTTGACTGAGTCATTATAAATATATATGCTCACTACGTGAAATGTTACTTCACTTACGCAGCGTCCAGATTTTTGTAATCATTTTTGCCTCTGGATAAAGAGCTAAATCATTGACTCTGTTTTTTTTTGTAGATGGAGAAAGATGCATTGTCACTTCTAATGTACAAAATGTTGACATATACTGTCTGCTTTATTACTAAATAGCTTTCTTCCTCTCCATCTTTCTAAACGTAGCTCCTCTGCTGCCACTCAAAGGGGTTTTTTTACAAAATATGGATTGTTTGAATAAGAGCTTCTGAATTATGTTCTGAGGGGCCTAATTTTTAGACATCTGGCACAGGAAACAGAATTTAGAAGGAGGTGCTTAAGTTACCTAAAAAAGGTTGCAGAAAACTGGGAGGAAGAGAACATCTCTGAAAGGCAATGTAAAGAAACTTGCATGCAGTGTAAGGAGCAATCTAGAGCAAAGAGAAACCTCTGTGGTGTCTTCTATCTTTCTTTCCACTTTATCTTAATCTCTGCTCTCCTCTAGAGTATAGCTGCCTCAGCAGCTCCAAGAAAGGTGGTTTGCTATCTGTTATGTACAAAATAGAATAATTTTTTATGAAAAGCTTCCTGCCAGTTAGTTTTGTTTTATTTAAAAGAGTTTAGAAAAAGTAGCATTTTTTGGTTTTAAGATAGGAATTCGAAATCTGCAGATTCTATTTTTGATTTCTTTTAAAATTTTTATTTCAATTGGATGATTATATTTTTAGGAAGCTTTGTAGTTCTGGCACAAAATGCCACATTAAAAAAAACCCAACAAAAACCCAAACAAAAAAGTGAAAAAAACTCAACATCCCCCCCAGACATTTCTAAACATTATGCTATTGGCTTAACTAAGGTAAATGAAGGTACACAAGGTCCGAAAGGTTAATTTTAACAAGAATTCATTTAAAGTTTTTCATTTCTACTGTATTTACTTGTTTGATATAAATATATTTGCCTTAAAAATCTCTGCAGAACAGTCCATATAATGAAAACAGTTTTATTCTCTTTGAGAATGAATGAAATGTGCATTTACTTCTATTTCTTTCCACAGTTGCAAGACCTTTATCTGTTCTGTAAATTAGTTTTCATACTATTGCACAGTATGTTACAATATGAATAATTTGAATTACGATGCATGTGGTCTACTCCAATGTACTTTGGTATTCTATAATTCGTGCCAAAATTTAATTTCCTCGCCTGTGTCCATAAAGACACTATCATTGCAGATTTTGCAGAGCAATGCTTTTAAAGGTTGGTTCCCATGCGTGTTCAGTGATTCTTCCTGTGAGCACTACTCAAAATGAGAGGTAAAAGGAAAACAAGGGGTGGGACAGATGAAAAACATCCAACCCCAAAAAATCAAAAATGGAGGAAGAAGAAATTCAAACAAATACAGGGCCACTCCATAATAAAGATATTTGAGGTGCTAATTCAGATCATCGCTATCTGAACCAGTGAAGATTGTGTCTGTGTAAAGCAGAACATTACTACTTGATTTTGGCATGGTTCTGCCCTTTATTTGTGTGCAAACTCCTACTTGGATGTGAGTACCTTATCTACAGTTCCCACTATAGTCAGTCTGAACCTGTCATTTAACAGTGTGTCTGAAACTGGCTTTTTGGGAATTTTGAACAAGGTTCATTGGGTCAAATAAAAAGACTATTGTTGTTCAGATGCCTAAGTTTCTTGCAATATATGGTCACGCCTGTGGTAGATTTCCAAAAAAGAAGTCTTGGTGAATGACAATATTCAAGAGCACAGTTCTGTGAAGGGGTTCTTAACTAGAGGAAATGTCTGAAGTGAGAGGCAGTAGCAGATGTTTTGGTAATAATAGCAGTAACAATACAATCAGTTTTAATGGAATTAAGGGAATTAAATTCTCCCCTCCTCTAGCACAGAATAACCAGCACTTTGCTGTGCTGAGGAGCATTGCTGCTCATGACTCTTATACAGACTTGTTCTCTGGGTGGTTCTTTATCTTTTTATTAAGCAGCAGTGACTATAATGCCTTCAAATGAAGGAGACTTTCCTCTATAGGAATGAAGAATTGTCTAAACGTAGTTATAGGGAGATGTCCCGGTTTTTGTGCTTGACTCTGTATAAAGAGATTAGATTTGGCTGAAATTGCACTCCATATCATTCAGTAGAAATAAGTGGTGAAGTAAGATATTTGAGAGAAAAGGTCTGGATACTGATGGATTTTTTTTTTCCACTGAAAGATGTGCCTTGAAGTATTAGAATCTTAAATCTGAGGTGCACTTCTTGTCTTATCAGGATTGGAAGTTCTTGTGCTTCCACCCTCCTCAGTGGACCATAGCTACAGCTGTTCAGAGGCAGTGAATCCTAGAATTCCCACAAGCAACCCCTAAGAGATCTATCTTTTTAAAAAGTCAGAAACAAAACCATGTTCCCTGTTTGTTTTGATATTTTTCTCTTAGAAAAAAAGTGTCAGTTACAACCTATTTCACTTTTCACTAATCGCATTTTCTGACAGCAAAGTGTTCAACTGGGTAACTTCTAATCAGTCTAATTGTCATTTGTTAAAGTATCCTAGGCTATAATGAAGGGTCCCCAAACTGCAGTCTCCAGAGATATTTCTGTGGTGTTTATCATCTAGCGTAATCCAAGTGTTCAGTAAAAATTAAAGTTGATGGGCTTTATGTTTGTTTCCCTTCGATCGACGCTTTATGGTCAGCTTTTACTTACCCATATCCACATAGCTGGATTCATCATTTCTTAAACACCTTCCAAGTAGGAATTTGAGTTTTGATCAGGTTGCAAAGGTGTAAATTATTTAATTCAGGAGTTTTTTGGTGGCTTTTTGCTTGTTTATGTTGTTTTAATAACGAGAACACAACATTTCAGAGTAGCAATATGGTTATTAATGTCAGCCTACTACTGATCAGCCATTACTTTAATTCATATATTACAGGAGATCAGAGAAAAGAAAAAGCAAAAGTTACCGTAGGCATGAAGAACAGGTACTGAAATTCATGGATCTTGAAGGGAATGACTTCAAACTTCTAAAAATTCCGGATTGTAATAGCAGCAAGGGCCTCTGTTTCGATGCTTTTTAAAGCTGGATGGGGACACACTGCACCATCAGCTTTGTCAGAGGCCCTTAACGATCCTTGATCTTTATTTGCCAGAGGCTCTTAATCATCCTTGATCTTTATGTGACAGATAAACGGCTCATACCTTGGTTCTTAATGCTTTGTTTCAAACTCTGGGAGAAGAGAGGAAAGTACAGCATGCTCTCTACTTTGCCTAACATACATATAGAATACTTTGATCTGGTAAAAATATATTGTGTCAAACAAATCTCTGTGAGGACCTTAATAAAGAGAGCTGACACGACTCTAAGCGTTGTCCTAAATTTCTCCAATAAAAAAGGTCTCTGTAGGAGCACCGAGCAACACTGTCAGCTGGGCTGAGCTCAGCTTCCCTGCAGTGGCAGCACTCTGAACCTGTGGAAAATGGTTCTTCTCTATTTATTTCTGCACGTGCAGGATGTCGGAATTTTGGTTAGATCTAATTAGCTGGCTTTTATGTGCTTTATGTCAAGCAAGTCGTTAAAATTACTGATTGTCTTAGCTTGACTTGGGCACTGGGATCGAAGATGGGCTCTTGCTCTTTTCCAGGCAGGTTCTTAAAGTGTCTTTCCGTGTTTAAGGTTCTGAGCGGACCCTTATCCTGACACTGGCTCGTTTCTGCATACCTGTAACCTGTTCTTCTTTGTGCAGTGTTTGTTTGCTGTTTAAAGCGCATATAATCACTGTATTTTGGTTGCCATAATTAGGTCTTTTCGAATATGGAAATTCCTTTCAACTCAGCATGAGGCAGTGTCTTGCTGAGAAGGCTGGAGCTGGCTCCCACCATGAACAGTGACTTCTCTGAGTTTACTGGTGCTGCAATTCTTGCAGGTTGTTACTGTCCTTTGTATACTCTAACAGCATTTAAATATTAGTCACAGAAACAATGCTATCTAGCTTGTAGTTTGTCTTCTGCCAGCTCTAGCTTCTTTTTCTTGTTTTTTCTTGTGTCTTAGTTGATCTTTTTATGTAATGCCCAGCTCCATCCGAAAGCTGCTGCTGATAAAAGATTATTTTTCCACTTCAGAACACAGGGGAAAAAAAAGGAGAGTGTGTGTGTGTGCGCATGTGTGTGCAGAAAATATATAGCTTAATGACTGCAGGGCTTCAAAAATGCCAAAACTTAAGATCTCCTATTTGGAACAAGTGAGTCTTGGTCATGGCTGACATTCTTCAGTAAAGCATGTGTTAGCACTAGTAAAAAGGCTGCAGTATTTGCCTTATGCAGGAGAATTTTATTCCTGTAGGTTAGTGTCTAGGAATAAATTCTGAAGGCCAGTTAAAAATTGTATTTGTTTGAAAATAGAGGTTTAATAGGCATTTTTGACCGAAAGTTAGATAGTGCACCAAAGCACAGTGCTGTTGTTGATTTAGAAGTGGTGATGCCTTACTAAAGGGTACTATTAAGAAACATTTTCACTATGTATGAAATAACATCTGTTTCTGTGAAGTTGATTTATTGCAAAAATTTGGTTGAATAAGCTTTGTTCCTCAATTGAAGTGTGTTGGTACAGAAGGGGTATTGTATTTTAGGGATTTGTGTATTTTTAATGTTACCTTAAGGAGTCATAAAATGTGAACTTCTGCTGATGTAGTGATGTAGTGATGTAGGTTGGGCATGAAAATGGTTGGGTTTGTGTGTTTTTCACAGTGGTGAGAGAGGCTACTCTTCTGAATGTGCAGGAGTCAGCCATTGTGAGTATGGAGATGCATAAGATTGAGTATCCCAACTCCTCCCTCAGGATTTGATTGGGGCTTTTCACTTTCTTCCTTTGACGCTGTTGAGTAATTTTCCTTTTGATGTTAAGTTTTGCTCTGTTGCCTTCTTTCTCTGAGCAATGTTACCATTGTTTCTGTTCAGAAGAGACAGACCTGTTTTTCTCTGAGAAAGGAGCCACAAAACCTCTGGATCTGAAGACCAAGGATTTCCTTTTTCCATAAATGTCCCTGTAGATGATATCTAGCAACTGAAATAGGAAAAAAAATCCAAGGCTCTGTGTAGCATGTTCAACCTACACATAGCAGCTGTACATAGGCGAGAATGGTGAGTTCTACTGTGATGTGAGTCCTGCACAAAGCCTGGGTGGGTCTGGCAACTTTTACCCACACATTTGGAAAGAGATTTCTGGACACGCTCATGCAAACTGAATTAAACTTTTTGACACATTTATCAGATTAGAAAACATTTTTTCCAGAGAGAAGTGTTGTAAGAGATTTTTGTACATGCTCTGATACAAACTCAATGGCAGGGCCTTCAGTTCCTCTGCAGTAAGTGAAAACAAAATTCACCTGTGGCTTTTGGAACAAATTTATGTAAACTGGAATCTGCTATTCATGGCCTTTCCATCTGATATTCGCCGCAATATGGCAGAAAATATGAAAGTATTTAAGAATTTTCAGGGTTTTATTCTGCTGTGCCAATTATTTTTCTCTGTGAGTATTCAGTTTTACACACTGTATGGTTAAGTTATAAGAAATACAGGACTAGGTTATATATAAAAATTTCCTTGTCTTTGCTGAGAAGATACTTAGCCTCTGGTTTGATTATTTGACCAAATCTGGATTTTTTTTTTTTAATTTTAGATGTAGTGATATTAAAAAGTATTCCTAAATGAGTGTTTTATGCTTGAGGTGAAACTTAATTCTCTAGGGAAAAAACAGGTTTCCAATAATTGGTTTTCTCCTCTGAAGTCTCTTCACCTTTTCCCTGTGAAATTTTAAGTGTCAAACCTTTGAAAATCAGGTCTTAAAGATTCTTAGATGTGATATAAGTAGGAAAGCCTGAAAAGCCTTTGATTAACAGAGAAAACATATTTCAGTTGAAGTTTAGGTGTATATCATGAACATGAGTTTTCTTGGGTTTGTTATTTGGTATAGCTGTACTAATATGAAGCCACTGGTAAGAGCTATAGTGCTGCAAACCTTTAAGGTAGGCAAGAAGATTATCTGCTTGTTCTACAAGCCTTACAGTGGAGTAAATTCAACTAATTTAATACAAAGTGGCAAGCTTGTTACTGCTGCATTCTTACTAATTCACACCCAAAAAAGCTTAAAGAATGAAGAGGTAATTGCAGACTGAGCAGTTCAAACTAGTCCAAAACTCTTTAATCTGCACAATTAGGTCTCAAATCTCTTGAGAATATCTAGTTTTTAAGGGATTTGGTTGTTGTTTGGTTTTTTGCAGGTTTTGGGGTTTTTTAAATTTTCTCTTTTTTTTGAGGGAGGTGAGGAATTTTGGGGGAAGTTGTAGTTTTCTTTTTTGGAGGTGGGGTTTTTATTTGTGTTTTTTAGGGCAACTCTTGACTCTTGTCTTCTCAGACCTTAAAAGTTAACATAAACTGGCACTGATCTTGAAAAACACAAGCCCTTTCTCTGTGCATAAACAAATATTTGTGGGGCTATGGAACGGATGAGATCTGGGAATTGATGGGGATTTAAAAACTTGACAAATACCCTAAGTTGTTTACATTACTTTAGGACAGCTCCCACGTTCTGCTCCCTAAATGCATGTGCCAGAAGAGAGGCAGCTGTGCAGGAAGGTGAAACAAAAGGCTGTGCATGCTCCTTCTGCTGATAGTGTTGACTTAGGCTCATGTAGGCTTTAAAGTGCCTAAAGTGTGCGTTGAACTGGAAATTACCTTCCTGGAAGAAAATGGAAGATTTTTAGTTATCTAAAATCAGAAGGGTCTAGAATCCCTGAAGATCAAATCATTCTGTCTAAAGATTTTCTTCAGCCAAGAAGGCTGAAAAGGTCATGGGGAAGAGCAAGTTGAGATTTAAAAACCTGGTTTTTGTGAATCTAAGATGTTTAGAATGTTACAGTCACATTTAACTTTGGATCCTGGGTTTTTCTGGGTTCTTATCCTATAGAAAATATCTCCTTTTGAGATGGATTCAGTGCCAATATTTTGAGACCAGTGCTGTTGTCTGTGGCAGGCCTGCTGCTAAGCATATAATTGGTAATCCATTTCCACTCCCTTATCATAAGCAGCTCTCTTTTTATGAAATATAATAAACATTATTCTTAGCTTATAAAAAAAGCTTCCTGAAACTTCCTGTATAACAAAGCTTACACATTTTCTGGAGAAGGCTTCATGCACTGAGAATTATAAGAGGACTACTGTATGTAGAGTAGTTAATTTTTTATTTTTGCTAAGCACTAGATTTGCTGAAAATATGGTTTAAAATTGTTGTAAAATGGTGAATTTGACCTAGATTTGTCAATTTTTACAAATATTCCCTATAAGAGAGGAAAAGGTGAGGTGTTTTTATGCTGATATTAGGTAGAGTGCTCTAGGAATTCCCTCACTGATGCCAAGGAAAATAAGTGTGTTTTCTTGAGCCTGCAAGTAAATCAGAGGCAGGCATGATGGAAGCAGTGATTTTATTGACCTGTGCAAACTGTGGTGATCAAGAACATGACTGCTTGACAGGAACTGTAGTCAGTTATGACTGAATGATTTTGTTCTCTTAGTCATCTTCCCCCTCTTCCACTTGCCAATTCTCTCCCTACCACGTGTGTCTCCTCCAAAATAATTATATACTCTTTTCTCATTGGTTCTGATTTTTCTGGGTTTTACACCTTTGGTATTTCAGATCTCATTGCCCAGGTAATTTCTGCTAGGGTTAACGATTCCCATGAGCTGGTGCCCCTCTTTGGTTGTGTCTATAAACATATCATGTTTATTTCTGCCATTTCTCATGATGTTATCATGTTAGTGTATCCTCAGGGTTACCTTTGCATGCATATTACTTTGATATGAGGATGCTATGGCAGTGTCATGTTCTTAACTTGTTGGTACAGCTGTGCATTCAGGGTGGACTTATTTATTTGCATGCCTCAACAGTATCAGTGGCTAGTCTTTGGAGAAAGTGCCCAATGACAATGCTGTCTTTTGTGAATGCAGTGGATAAAACGTGGAACGAGATAACAAGCTTGGCTATTTAATCTATCTTGAGGGAGTTTGTATCTCTTAATGCTGTGGAAAATGCGTTATCTCAATGCAGTAAGGTATTTGGAGTCATCCACATCGTTTTGCTTCTCAGAAACAAGTGCTGAGTGTGATCCAGATGGAATCTAGATGAATGAAACATGCAGATATGTACTTGGTGTGTTTTTCCACAATGGTTGTGAAAGGGAAAATCCTTGACAAGCGCAATCCTAGGTGTCTGTTGCCAACAGTAATCTTCTGGTACAAAAGAGGAAATTCCAGGGGGCCAGATACCGGGACTTACAAGTTACAAAAAATACATAGCAGCTGGAATGTGTCCAATAATTTGGACCCAAAGTGTTTGGTGGTTTTGTAGTAATTTAGCAATCCGTATATATCTATTTGTCGAGACTTGAAAATGGAGACAATGAAGATATTTGAGTCTCATAATGTGCATTTCAGAACATCGTAGAAGTGGCAAAAAAACTGTGCAAAAAAACACCCAAAGATGAACATGCTGAACATTTATCTTCATCTCGAATGATAGAAGAAAAGGTGTCAACAAAGCGCAAGTCAATCTCTCTGTGTTTAGTTCTGGCTTATTACGTGTGTTTGAAGATAATCAGTTCCAGCAAAGATAGAAGGTGAATTTAGATTCTCTCATTAAATTAAAATTGTTTTATTCATAGAAGCGTATCTTCACTATATAAATAGGGAAATGTGAATGTCAGCCTCAAAATGCCTATGGCTTGGGAATTACCTATGTAATAGTAGGTGCAGTGGATATAATTCACCTATCCCACTCTATAGGCATCTGTAATCAGTGTTAAGGGAAGGAGGCTGTTCCAGAGAGTGGTTTAGTGCTTTCTCAGGTGTTTGGGATGATTCTCTAAACATTTAATGAGCATTTTAACTAGCTGTGGACCCTGGAAGGTAAACAATTCCCAAAAGACTTATTTCTCCGTTTTGGTCTTTTCACTTCTGAGTGTCCCTGTTACTCTTAGAAAATGGCTACTGAATATCAGCACAGAAAAACTGAATAAACATTTGTTTTGTGCGTTAATAATTGCAGATTTATTGAAACCTATATTTTTAAAACTTTCCCACTATTTTGATGAAGTGCTTTTGTTTAGTTGTTTTGGGTTTTTCGAGGGTTTTTTCAGTCCTTCTCCTTTTGGAAAGTTTGGAATAAAATGAAAGTAATACACTCACACACACACACGTATCCAGCCATTAATGACTCAAGAGTTTGGAACTGCAGTAAGATAAATGAAGTTTATAATCCATTTTAAAATTAAATTAGTCGTTTCCTATTTAGTAATAACAATGATCGATCAGTCATGTCTTGTCCTACCCATCTGCCAAAGAAATCCTGGCAAAATTTTAGGAAGAGTAAGCTTCCAGATCTGTTCTCAGCTTTGAAGCAAAGCAATTAAGACTCCAGCATAGGTGCCTTCACAAGAAGGACAAGAGTCCCATTAAGGAACAGTGGAAAACAAGAAACCATTAATATATAAGAAGGGTACTCCTGCAGGGGCTTCTTTGAGAGCTGATAAGCAAGAGAGAATATTGTGACCACTAGTTTTCACCAGGCTGGCAGTACTGAAACTCATGGTACCTCTTAATTCACTCTGTATACTTGAGGGATAATTAATTCCTTGGAAATATATTTTGTCGTGAAATCTTTTGGCATTAATATAAAAAATGTTCTACTGATAAACAAAAAAGTATGTGAATTACTGTTATTCCCATCTGGAGGCATTGCTGCTAGACTATTTTCCAAGGGTAGTAAAATAAGTTTTCTAAAGAAAATAAGACCAAACCAAAAAAGATGATTTCTGCTAACCCTTTGAAAGTTCTTAAATAATTGGTGTAATTCTTGGAGGAAACCTCAGATGTGGTCTCATCAATTCATCTTTTTGCAGGTATTGAGTGCAGAGCATTATTGTCAGGGTTTTTAGCTTTCAAATATTGTTCCTCAGACATTATGGGAAGTGGGCACACACTGCCATGCCCCATGGTGTGTTTGCAGATATATTTCATGCCTATTTCATATTCATTTGGATAAGGATTGTGTCTGATGTTGGTTCCTTGGGTCTTGCATCAGTTCCACTGATCTTGAAGAAAACATAATATAAAACCAGGAATAGCAACTAAATAAAACAATAATTTCAATAAATTTAAAACTATGGAAAACCCCCAACAACCAAAAAAGAAACATACAAACAAAAACCAAGCTGAAAACCAGCAAATGAAAGACCCCAAAAATCTCTAAAACCACAAAAACCCTATCCCAAACTTTCCCTAAGATATATCTAAGTTAATTGATCACTGAAATGTAATTACTTGGTGTATTGGAAGGTTTGGTGTGTTAGATACTGTCCCACTGTAGGCTTAGACTGTAACTTAGTTGGAATACAAATAAGATATTAATAGGTAAAATCTTATTGCAATTATTTTGTTAAGGTCTTTGCATCCTTACAACTCAGCACAGCTGAGTTCTGCTATAACATGATGTTCTTGTTGCAATAGATGTGAAACAGGTGTGAAAGTGCTGGTTGTTGTTGTTGTTGTTGTCTATGCTTTCAGCCATAACCGAACTTTAGAGAATTGTCTTGCTAAGCTTTCTGACTTTATTTTTTTAAAAAACCTCCGTATCTTGTCAAACCAGGTGATTGTGGAAGTGTATTTTGGAGGCTGCAGCAACTTGAGCTGTTCAAAAGTCCTAACTGCTGTCATTAGAGGCAGGAGAGAATTCTTTGCTGTCTGCCTTCTTCCATTTATCTCTCTTTTAAATCATAAAGATTTGAGTCCAATAAAGAAAGTGACTGACTTGTGGCTATCTCTCTTTTCTAAGCCTCTTAAAGAAGAGAGATGTGTGGAAAGAAAAAGCTTTGTGATACTCTTACAGAATTTTGTACAGCAGAAGTAGTAATTCCCTGAAAAATAACACCTTACTTTCTTGGTAGAACCAACTTAGAGAATAATTTTCAAGATTGTTCCTGAAAGTCGTTGCTTTCAAGACCTTCAGGGCTATCCACTTCCCTATCTACTGTATTTAATTTGGTTTTTGAGGCACCTGTTGTCTGGTGCTGCTGCTCTGCCTTGTCACTCATTCATTTCTACACAAGTACCTTTCTGCTTTCTCTGAGTGTTTCTCATGATTAGAAGGTACTTCATATAATTATCCATAAAGCTACCTTATAATCATATTTCAAACCCTGTCTTAAGTTCTCTGTCAGGATGACTGTAAAAAAAGGTGACATTTTCTCACAGAACCAAGAGCACTGCTTGTTAAATTGCTGTCCTACTGATCTTATAATTCCCTGATCATCTGCTTCTTGTCTTACAGATTGTAATTCTTAAACATGAAAGCTTTGTGCAATATGTAGCATATTTGGTTTGTTGTTTATTAGCAGAGTTTTTAGTAGTATGAGAGTATAACTGACTAAAACCAATCCAAATTTTTACAGTGCTTCTTGCTTTGTCTTGTATGCTAAATGCACAAGTCCTTTGGAAGCTACAAGGTATCATGATTTCAAACTCCTCCCATGCAAAGTGGCAAGCCACATGGCTAGTTAGTTAAGAAAGGGGCTTGGTTCGTCATAGGTCTTTCAGCCTGATGCTTTTGTAAAGAACAAAGCAATTTGGTATAACTAAGGCTTGAATCAAATAGGTGTTGCATTCATGGTTACTTTGTGAGCAACAGTATGGCTCCTGTATCTTTATAAGTCTGACTGTTTCTGATTTTCTTGCATAAGTATTCCGAATTCCTTATATTGATCAATTCTGGCATGTATAGATGAGTTCAGCCTTTAGAAATTACGATTCAAAATATGACATTGTTACTTTTCAAAATAAATGTATATTACATTCACAGCTGAGGTTTGGTTTCTTCTGTGTAAGACTTTATTGTAGAATTAAGTAACTGCATGTGCAGTTATAGAATATAGACAATTTAAATCTCATGAAACTGCAGTTTTGCTGACATGGCATGTTCTAGATTGGCTTGACACGCAGGGTGAAGTACGCACCCTGTTTGCATTTCTCTGTTGTTGGCCTCAATATTAATACCCACACAGAATGTGTGAAATACTTCTGAAAGATCACAGACCACAGCTGATCCATAATAAAAGCACATGAAGCAGAAAAATATTATAGAAATTCTCTCTTCTTCCACTGCTAAGGCTAATTCTTTATTTCACTGTTTATGAAGGAGAATTGATACTAATCTGTCTGAAGTGTCTCAGAACATGCTTTTCCCTCCTGCTATAATGTGTAACTTTCAGCAAAACACTTAATGTATTTGTGTATAAGTATGTGAGAACTTCAAGAATAACATATCTGGCAAGAGATAGAAAAAAAAGAATCTTTGGTCTCAACTACATTAATTTGCTCAGGGTTTATGAGCAATTACCGAAGTGTGAGGGTTCTGTTGTTATATCAGACTTCTAGTAAAATAATGTGATCGCTCTCCTCAGAATTTGGCTAAAATTTGGTCATGGAGATACTTTAAGTTCTTGTGCCAAAGTTGTAGACTTGGCATAGTCCAGAGTAATGTCTGGCCAGCTTGCAAAAGACTGCCTTTTAAACCTCTCTGTATTAGAAACAGCCATGGGAAAATTCCTGAGCACAGGAATACCAGATAACTGAAATACCAGGACCTGTAATTTTGTCTTTGGGCTGTAGTAAACAGGATATATGATACAATTCTGTGCTACAGTATCCTCAGCTATTTAGCCAAAGCAGCATTCGATGTTTGGATAATATTTCATCAGGTTACACATGGATAGGACAGCTAAATATAAGGTAAGGTGAAAGATCAATTGTAACAGATTAATTCAATTTCCATGTTACCAAATATCTTAGTAAATTAATCTTGTATATGTTCATCCGTCACCATAAAAATGTTACTAATCCCTGGAAAATGCTACTATCTCAAAAGTTACTATTAAAAAAAATAGTTGGTAAACAATTTTCTTTCTTAGATTTAAACTAAGAAAAGGACATCTCTCTACTTCACCTTTTAGGGCATGTCACCTGAAATAGGACATTTCCATATTTTTGCTAATTAATGGTATTAACAGATTTAGAAAGTGTTAGTTGGTATGGTCAAATGAATTAATTGTTACAATACCAATGAAATAATAGTTGCAATACTGGAATGTTGTGATCTGGCATATGTTAGGGCGCTGACTGACAGGATCATGTGTTTGTGTAGATACAATTCCCAAGAGCACAGTAAATTCTTAAGATGCAGAGTTCATTAAATGATAGGGTAACTGAGTCTCAGTGATATTTAGGGACCACATAGAAGTAAATGTAAAATTTGCATGGCTGTTCACTAGGGCATTTCTGGGGTGTCTCAGTGTCCTGTGTCCTGATGATCAGCTGAATATTTATGAGGCTCACCAGGGTTACTACTGAATGCAGACAGGTTTCCAGGTGACAGCTTGCCCTTACTTAAAGCACCTTATTATTACAATTAATATGTTTTTAGCATGACTTTCAAATCCTAAGATAAATGTAAAAAGCAAAGAAAAAAAAAAAGCAGAAAGCAAAGAAATTTAGTATATTTTGAGATATAATGCACCTAGAAACCCTTGAAAGTATATTCAAAATGAGGTATTATTTTCTGTGCCAGCAAAGGTTATTTTATGACATGAACCCTTTGCTAGGTCTGCCACTGCAGAGGCAGCAGAGTCCACACCTCCCATATGATGCTGGAGTTGCTTTGTGAGTAGTGGAATGTAAGACCTACCAGTGATATGTGTGCAGTGGAGTCTGCTCTGCAACTTCAACCCTCTGGTTGCAACTCTTCATTCTCATTATGTCTCTTCAATATATCCTGCTCTTTCCTGTTACTAGATTTTTTTTCTTATTCACAACCTTCAGGGAACAGAAGGAAGGAATATGTTATTTTCTGTATATGTGACTAAGAAAAGGAGATACCTTTCATTTCCCTACATTTTAACATCTCTAAGAGTTAAACATTCCAGGGTGGGAGAATACCATGAAAACCACACTTTTTGCTCAGGAGATCACTTATAAGATCTATTTTTTTTTTTTTTGAATTCTTTTTATATTTTAGGTCTCAGACGTAACACAGAATGCTGTGCCACAGAATACTCGGTGAACCTCAAAGATTTTTCTGAGCCTAAGACTGAGGTCGCTTTGCTGAAAGTCTTTTTTTTTTTCTGGTAGAGCACTTAACAGAGGTGGCTACATGTAGCATTCAAAATGTGAAAAGAAATCCTGATGTCATCCCTCTTGAGATCAGCTCGATGCAACTCAAAACATATAGCTACATTAAATTTAAAGAAAGCAACAGTAGAACTGTCAAAGATGCTTATTCCTCTTGAAAAGGACATGGGAGTGGGTAGTAACCTTGGACTTGGGGTTTTATGACAACATTTCAGATTTGGATTTGAGTTTTGGTTTCCTGTGAGGGTTATTTTTGTTTGGTGTTTTGTGTGTGTGTGTGTTCCTTTCCTCTTGACATTCAAATGGAAAAATATTAGGTAAATTTGAAACTGGCAAACTTGGAATATCTCATTCTGGAATATTCAGGAAAGGGTTTCTTTCATGTAATACAGCTGGCAGGGCTGCTTCCAGAAAAATAAAGGGCCTTCAATGTCTTCCATTGTGTATGTCAAAAAATGGTAATGAACTCTGTACTAGCAAAACAGGCTACCAAAATTTGTGTAGTTAGACTTAATGCCAGGTGACATAAAAATTATATCTCCTAATCTTATTCTGTGCAGGCAGGACAGAGTTGGCTTTAAGTCCTGTGATATTGTTTGGCCATCTCTCTGCATTTCTTTTTGCTCTTCCCCTCTATCCCTCTTGTACCAGTACATGCCAGGGAAACATTGCTGGACCTTTGGATTTGTTTGGTTTCAAAGCAACATAACTGAGAGCAGAATACATATTTATTATGTAACAGGCAAGCCTCACATGTTTTGTTTTCTTTGCACTTGCCATTGCAGCAGAAACTTTTAAATATAATTTTTTTTTAAAATATTAATTCCTTACTGAAAAGGGTTTCATGCCTCAGAGTAGATCTTAGTCATGTTGCTCACTTTTAAGTTTTTGGCTTCTTTGACCAGAACGGAAGTGAACCTTAAGATTTTTATGGAAATAAATTTCCATCAAATGTGAATTTTCAAAAGTGCTTCCCAATGAGATGGGTTCATGATGCTATCCAGACAAATATTCCCACCAAAGAGCAAGCTCTGAATTCTGACATGTGAAATAATAGATCTGCAGTACAGTTGTAATTCCTTAACACTTTGGAATGCATATGGTCAAGGTTAAGCTCTATGGCCAGTGTTTTGTTTTGTTGGTATGAATTACAAATTCTGGTATCATCATGATGATCATTGTGTTTTCCCAGTCTTGGTTCAGTGCCAGGTTGGCCTTAGCCAGCTGCCCCCCCAAATGCTCTGTCTCCATTCTCAGCAGAGCAGGATGAAAATACCCAAGGTTTTGAGATACAGAGCACCTTGCTATGTATGTACATCCAGTATGCCACAAGTTTCTCTCTTCATCTTGAGTTTAAAGGTGAAATCATGCTACAGCTAAAACAGATCTGTTATGGTAAGTACTCATACTGAGTCTAGATATGCAAATCAGATGCAGAAGTTAGGCTCATTATACAGAGAAAGAGCCTTTAAGGGGAATGAAGAAGTTAAATGCCCATTATCCATCATACAAAAATACCTGCTAGAAAAGTCCTTTTATCATTTTGTCTAGCAGATGGCAAGGATGAGTTAATGTAGAAGGTTACTGCTGCTAGTGAGATTGCAGTTAGACATAATGTTCTTACTGAATTCAGGACAAGTTAATAGGATTCAGTCCTGTCTGATCAGCTTCCATGACTGAACAGGTAAATGTTCTATAGTGTTTTTCAGTCAAAATTATTCAAAACAGAAAAACTAATTTAGGGTGTATCCAGACTAAGCCAAATACTTCTGGAACAGCCTTGTTAGGAAGTAACTCAAGGTTACAATTGTGCCAACAGATCTTAGGGAGGTATACCTTCTGCCAAGGGAGATGGTGGGAAGGAGGTAGGGACAATGATGAGCAGCCTGGGGAATGCCTGAAGCTGATCAGTGTTCAATTAACATATCTTGGTAGATAGTGCTAAGCATTCAATTATTAGTCATTTCTGGTAACAGATTACAGGCAGATGGACTTCTGTGATGGGAGACAGTGCTCCAGACTACTGGCTTGATTGGCAGTAACAGCAGTAAAACTGTGGGCTATTTTGACCCTGATTACAGTACCAATACAAAGAAACAAATTTGTCATAATGGATGTTAGTACACTGTACCTGATGAAAAATTTCCAGTTGAAGATTGTATATTCTCTGCAGTCAGGAATGGGATCCCACTTTTCCCATGGCATTTGTGCTGGTAAGCTCTGAGCGCATCTCTAGTAGTCAAAACAGAAGGGAAAATGAGAAGGAATGAGGAGTATTTTGAGAGCCTTTTGGTGTAGATGTTGTCTTAACAGTACTCTGTAGCTGTCATCATTGAGCAATAAAAGAAAGAGAAATAGCTACAACAAACAGATTTTGGAAAGTAAGTAAACTGTGAGACCTTAAGAGATCACAGCCGGAAGACAGCCTGTGCTGATGGTAAGTTGTCCTTGTTCCTTTCTCATGCTGGTGACATGCTCCTTCTTCCATCTTCCACCACAGTTTTTTCTCATTTTGTTTCCTCTTCTCATTTTCTTCATAATGTTTTTCCTCAGTAGTTCTTTTTCATAAATAGAGCTGTTGCCCACCAATGAGTCAGTGTAGTATAATCTCATAATTGTTTCTTTTACTCTGTGTTCCCTTCCATTCTGTTGTGACACACATAAAGCTTTGCAAGGATTCAGGTAAAAATAATGGAACAAGCAGACTTCCTTAGAATGCATTCTGAGGCCTGTGAAACCAAAGTTAACCTGAATGTCTATGTATTCTCCATAGATTGTTTCTCATTGACTTTTATGATACAGCTTTTTCAAGATATGTAAGTTTGCCATTCAGATTCTGACAATTGTACAGTTCCTTTTCTCAGCAGCAGATATACAGAGAAATGCATCACCAGTACCCTGTCTATGGATGTTCAGGAGTATGGGAAGGTGCATTGCAGTTCCAAGTATTCTCATTTGCTGCACCAATGAACAAGTACAATTCCTAAAAGAAACACTTGTCTGGATGTTGATACCCCCCCAAACAAGTTGGTTTCACTGTTGCAAAAAGAGCTTAGTAGTGATAACTTGTGTAATACTGCAGCATTAGGCTCGAACTGAGGCTTTCTTTCATGGATTCCTGGAGCTGGTAGAATCACTTGTACAGACGTTGTCATCAGTGAGCTGTGGTAATGTAGCAGCATTATCCACTTGCTTGCACAGTATCGTAATTAATGCACTGTAAAATGTTGGTTACTCATCTCTCTCCTTAACTCCAGAGGCACAACTGGTTGTACCTTCAATAATTATGTTCATGAATCTACCAGACATGCCTTTTAAAGCACCATCAAACCTTAGGAAGGATGGTGGGTGAGAGATTTCTAAGCAAATAAATCCGAGGTAGTTGTCGAGAGCTCTCTCCTGAGCCTCCTTTTCTCCAGGCTAAACACCCCCAGCTCCCTCAGCCACTCATAGGATTTACTCTCCAGACCCTTCTCCTACTCTGTTGCCCTTCTCTTACCCTTAGTGATGTTTTTGACTGGTTCCTCCAAGTTCCTTGTGGAAATGGTTAGATAAATGGGGAGTGAGGTGGAAAACAGGTTGAATGGAGGATTGCAATCAGCAGCATAAAGGACCCTAGGACATATATGGGGGTCAGTGCTGTTTAACATCTTTGTTAATCACCTGAGTGATAGGACAAATTTGCACCCTTTCCAAATTAGCAGGTTACACAAAATTAGGAGGAGGGGTTGATACACCAGGTGATGGTGCTTTAAAGATTCATTTCATTCATTCAGACGAACCTTAGTAGGCTGGTGAAAAGGGCTGTGATCAGTAAAGGGAAATGCCAAGTCCTGCATCTGAGAAGGAGCAGCCTTAGGTTCGTGCAGGGGCTGACTGGCTGAAAAACAGCTCTGCAGTGGAGTGGATGTGGGGTCCTGATAGATGGCAGTCTGACAGCCAGCAATACACCCTTGGGACAGAGAAGCCAGCAGAGTCCTGGGCTGTGTTAGGAAGACTCTTGCCAGCAAGCCAAGGGCTGTGATGCTTCCCCTCTACAGAGCTGGAGTGCCGTGTCCGGTTCTGGGCTTGCCCATACAAGAAAGACACAGACTTCCAGGAGTGAGTCTAGCAAGAACTGTCAAGATAATTAAGGGACTGGAGCATATCTACTGTGAGGAGAGCCTGAGGAAGCCAGGACTGTTTAGCCTGGGGAACAGAAGGCTCGGGGGGATGGATCTCATAAACCTATATAAATACCTTTATGGGAGGGAATACAGATGAGGGCATCAATCTCCTCGGTGGCACCCAGTGATACAAGTGACAATGGGCACAGGTAAACACCTTTCATTGTACATGTGGTCCAACATTGGAATAGGTTGTCTAGAGGGATTGTGGTGTCTCTGGCCTTATTGATACTCAAAACGTGGCTGGGCACCTCCCTGAGCAACCTGCTCTAGGTAACCCTGCTTGAGCAGTGGGTTGGACTAGATGCTCTCAAGAGCTCCCTTCCAACCTAAATGGTTCTGTGAACACAAATAGAAGCAATAATTAGGCTGAGCTTTGGGAGAGAATCTTTGGATTTAAATGATGCAGAGATTCATGATAGAGTAGGTGAGAATATATCTCTGAACAATGAGCTTAGTGTCTCTTTCACTCTGTATACAGTTAATTTAATGTAAGTCTTATTTCTTTTATCCTTCATCCCTTATGTCTTTGCTGCATTCTGATTTTTGTGCCAGGAGGGAAAAACCTAGTATGAAAAAACAGTGCTAGAACTGAACTCCTGCAGTTAAAGAAGGGAAAAAATAGTGAATGGGGGAAGGGAAAGAATGTCTGGCACAGCTGTTCCCAAGAGCTTTTGCTCACCTTGAGCAGAGCTAATAAATATGACAGGAGCATTAAAGGATTATTCATCTTTTGGTTTTAATGTAAGGTTAAATGTATCTAAATGCAAATGTTTTTATCCAAAGACTTTTATGTTTCAGGATAATTCACTGAACTGTGAATTCAAGAAGGTTTTAAGACTCTGGATCTTAGGCAAAATGCAGAAAATCTTCTAATATCTGTTACAGAGTTTTTCATCTATACATCTTGAATTGTTTCGTCAAGGAATGATCATATTTTTTTTAAAAAATGGCAGTAAATCAAAGCAGACAGAAATTCAAATAACTTGCCCATCTTCCCAGAGTGCGTGAAGGTAGAGCCAAAACCAGAAAACTGATTTCTGAGCTCCAGTGTGTCTTATTCTCTTTGATGAAAAGGTTTTCCTTTCCTCTTTATATGCCTTGTTCTGAAGTAAACATGAATTGTCTCTACCCTCACATGCTATGCTCTTAGAGCCAATATTTCTCCTAGGATTCAGCCTCTCAAATGTAAAGGACAATTTGTTTCTGTGCCTTTGGGATTGGGGACTGAGCACCTTCTTGCTAATACAATTCAGGGATTAATGTTCCTAGCTTTTCTGTGGTAGAAGGAAAGGAAGAAAAAAGTTGTGTTAGCCTGTCAGTGCTGGAGCTGGAATGATGACAAATATTTAATCTCTTTGCAATTTTGAAATGTATTTTGCTTATTTAGGGGGTTAAGTGAGCCTTTAGTATTTATCATTTGATTGGTTTTTAATATTTGAAGGTCTTCTTTAATATAAGTGGAAGGAAAATTCTAAATAAGTCAATGAGAATAATAATTAAAAATATATTTAGAAAATGTTGTTCAAACAGTTGAACTTTTATGATTTTTTTTTAAATGCTTTTTTCCCCTTAAGCCATTTGCTGAAATTAAATTGAAAAATACTGCAGTGTTGCTAAATATCACTTGGAGTGTACAATTTCACACAGTTCTGCTTAACTTACTGGCAAGATGCTTGGAGGACTGGGCACTTCAGAGAACATCAGTTCTGCTGCTTTGCCTGTTCCCTCATAAATTTTTGGCTTTTGTGGAGTGATTGTGACAACAAGCACTTTTACTTTATCTTTGAAGGTGGCATCAGTGGTGCTTTTTTTTTTTGCCTTTTTTTTTTTGCTTTTTTTTTCTTTTTTTTTTCTTTTTTTAAAATTCATTTTTATTTTTGAGGCTGAGACCTCTGAAGGCTCTCCCTTGCTGCTTCAGTGGTCTACTTCTTTCTACACTTCTTCTGTCTTTTTCTCTGAAGAACAGGAATGTTGAATGTTGATGCCAGTCTATGAAAGTTACATACTACCAACACAATCAATTTCTATGGAGAGGGGGAGTGTTGGTAGAAGTAGCACTTTTAAATTTTTTTTTTTATTTCTGCCAAGTGAGAAAACTTTCAGGGACTGTGAATATGATGCTTGGGAGTCCTGTTCAGGGCAGACTGGCAGGCTTCCTCTTTTGCTCTGCAGGTTCTGTGAGCCTCCTATTCCTCTTGCAGAGAGTAGGAACAGTATTGATTTACTGCTTCAAGTATCCGTGTGTTATTTATGACAAGAAACATACCACACGGTGTTAAGGGTGGGTTTTGATATCTTAGGCCAGACAAAAGAAGTGGGATCCATGCAGGGGTAGAACATTCCATTGGATACTCTAGGTGTTCATCCAAAATCTGATCCTAGCACTCATTCAGAATTGGAAGACTGGAAAGAGATATGAAAATCTGCCTTAATATCAGACTGCTGCCTTTATTAAAAACCCCAAGACATAGAAAAGGAAATTTTATGCCTTTTTCTGCTCCATTCTTTTACTCACTCTGTCTTTGGTGCAGTTTTTTGCATGTTCCTATGACAGGTTGTGGTCCCTGCTTTTGCTTTCATTTCATCTTGGCTGTATTTCCAGCTTTTTTCCTTTTCCTTTAATTGGTACATCTCTGACTATTAGGTGCTGACCATCCATATTTGTTCTTAAATATTAGCCCCTTAATTAAAGGGCTAATTAAGGCAAAAAATTAGCCCCTTAAATATTAGCCCCCTTAATATTAGTCCTTAAACTAGCCCCTCTGCAAACACACACACTCACACACCACCCCTGGCCAGAGTATTTCAGCTGAAATCTGGGCAAGATGGAAGGAAATACTTTTTTCCTTTGCTTTCTGACAAATCCCATTTTATGTTGTATAGCTATAAAGCCCAAGGTGCCAGTCCTTTACCAAGGAAAGCTACACTATGGAAGAGTGATAACATATTACTTTTGTAGTATAAGATTGCAGTGTACAAAGCCTGATTCTGAGACTCACACATCGTTATCTAATACGGAGCTGGGGAGCCTGGAACTTCCTGTGTGTGATACATATGAACACTTTCTCTCCAGCTGACCCAAAAATGAAATGATGGTTAAGGAATTGTCTTGCACATTAGAGAGAACAACTCAAGTTTTAGAACAGGAAGAGGGAGAAAAAGTGTTTCAAGCTGGCTCTAACTGGTCTATCTAGGAAGGCAAATCGTACGAAAGCTGCTACCTGAACTTCCGTATTTCTTCTCTTTTTCTCTCCCATATTTCCATGCTCCTGATATTGAATTATTATTCAAAATCTTATTAATCATTAGTCTTCATGTGCAAAGACAGTAAATCAGAATTTGTGGGATAATCATTTTTATTTTTGAGGCTGATGCTGATAGGATGTAGGGATGGGATTAGAAAATTAAAAAAGGAAATACGGCATGTATATTCAAGATGAAACATATGGTATGCATTATATTGCATTGTCTTGGAACGTGCCCAAACTCTCCCATTATTTTAAGTAGAGCATGAATGAAATTGCCGACTAGCCCTTCAAAAATTGTGGAGGAAGAAATTTGCATGAACCCCTCAAAAATACTTGAATATCCTGGTTGGGTTTTTTTCCCATTTGAGCTAGCTGAAGTGTGAGAACCTATTTTTTCTCTCTAAAAATTAGTGAGAGGTAGTTGAAAAGCAGAAAGTTGGTGGATTTCTTTTAATGGATTTTTCAGCTGGTGTTACTATTCACTCAGTGATTGTCTTCCTACTGACAGTCTACTGGCAACATTTTCTTTCCCTGACTGCCTTTATCAGTCAGGGCTCTTTGCTTGATGTAACTTTTGGTCTACCTGATGCCTAAAACTACCTTCTAAAGGTACTATCAATGTTTTATAATGTATACACAACTTGACCTAGAATACAATACTGAAATAGCATTTTATGTGTGGCAGAAATCATAAAGTGAAATGTATTATAGTCTAATGAGAAAACTTGAGAAAGTCTGTGTTGACAACTTCAGTATCAAATCTGTGGTCTTACATCCTTGCAGTAAATATTAGATCTGGTTTTGGTACCAATTCAAGATGATAGTTCCTAGGACATAGGACAAACAAGATTCCTAAAGCAATACCATGTCATGGCAGCGCAATAAATATCTGATATTAAAGAGTTTAATGTGTATGAGTATTGGGACAACATGATGTACCCCATCAGCTCATACATTAACAAAATCCCAAGATTAAAACTTTCCAGATGGCATGAGAAGTGTTTTCATAGCATGGCTATATGTTTAAGAAAACATGTAGTTCATTTAACTCCAGTATGGAATTACTGACACTCTCAAGTAATACTAGAAATCATGCCATGGAGGCAGAAAATAAAAAATAAAAAGAATGTCACACAGACCAAAGAGGACTATTTATTATTGATCATTAAAAAGGTATGAACAGGTTTTTCACATGGAAGCTAAGCAAAGAGAGCAAAACGGAGGCAATAGTTATGTAAGAGTATTTAACAGCACTTTCAGTTTCCAGAGATAAAATTAGAAGTGCCAGACTGTTCAAAATTTGCCTCTGCTTGTCAGCTTTCTATGAGGACCACATTTCAGAGGGTCATTTTAATCAAAATGAAAGACACATCCTATTAGGACAGCTTTGCTGACAGATTATTAAGATGAATTACTAGCATACACTTGTCCCAGATGCCTTGTTGATGTCAGTTACTAGGAGGCATTGGGAGGACTTACAGTATATGCTTTGCTCTTTAAAAGCAATTTACTATCAAAGTTAGCAATTCTAACTAAGTGAGAAGAGCTTAATCCTAGAGCTGTCAGTAGGCATTATTTTCAGATTCCTGACACATCTATATTAAAACAGTTTATATGTAAAATTTAATAGGGTCCAGGATATTTAATTATGTAAAACAATCAGCTGTTTTTATTAGAACAACCACATTTTCTCTGTGTGGAAGAGGCAGTGTCGTAATAAAACAGAACCTCTAGGTTGAGTCCATTTACAAGGTTTTATAATATCTATCAAAATAGTTCTGAGTGACTATTTTTATCTTGGACAACAGCTGGTGGACCTTTGGTGTGAAGGCTTCGATGGTTAGTGACTGTGCCTACTGTCTTGCTCCCTCTCACCCCCCAATTCAAATTTATGTTGCCATTTTTTTCTCTGAAGGCAGTGAATATTATATCAATTTATTTTGTGGAAGCTGGAATATTTGACAGGTATTTAATGACAAGTTGCCACTTTCAAATATGATCAGTATGTTGCCATGCTTGAGAAAAGATCTCATTGCTGCATCTCCATTTAGGAACAAGAAAAAAAAGGCTGTTGAATTTGCCTTATGAGAGCTTCGGGTGTTTTACCTGTTTCATTTTGCCCAAACACAGACCTTCAGGCTTATTCACTAGAATAGCTATGAGTCAATATTAGAAACTCCTACGTTAGGGGAAAAATTCTGACTGGTATGTATGTCTCTCTAAATAATACAGAACAAGACCAGATATTTAATTCAGAACGCATCAATTCTCTTCCATTTTCAAACTGGCCATGTGAAACTTTTTCTCTTAGAGAACTAGGGAAAAGTACATATTATGTTAAAAGTACATATAATGATAAGGGAGTAACTGCTTTAAAAAAAAAAAAGCACCCAAACCCAAAATGAAATAAATTAGTTTTTATGCGTATGTGAAGGAAAGAGATTCTGGGTAGGAGGCATGCTAATACAGTACCATCATCTTTATCCTACATTTTGCATAAGATGTCTTTTTGCAGTGGCATCCCTAGGTTTGTCTGGTAACTTGTTGGAAATACTGCTGCATCCCACAGTATTAATATTTGCTTTTTCCCTTCAAAGCAGGGCATGAAGGCAGGCTGTAGGATCACAACTCTCAGGGAAATTGTGGTGCTGCTTGATCTGGAATGCGAATCTTAGGTTCTCACCATGGTTCATACTAGTTCTGTGGAGGTCTGTCTGCACATCAGGAACCAAGGGAAGCATTTGACAGGTAGGACCCTCCCTTGGAGCATTCTACTCTCGTCTTTTATCCTGTTGCAATGAAGTTGCAGTACGTGTCTTTCTGATTTCTCTTCTAAATGAGAAAAGTGGTCTGTCAGGAACTGCTCAGTTGTTTCTGATAACTCCAACCCTATGCTAATCATAACTCTGGCACGGTGTTTCTCCATCTGTGAGGAAGAAAAGAGCATGGGAGGAGGGGGTGGCAGTGAGGATACAGTAATGTTACAATATTCACTGTAAGCAAGATTTCGTTGGCATCCCATAATGCATTATTATTGTGATTAATTATTCTCCTCAGGGTGCTTAGTGTATCCTGATGCAAGAAATAAAATGAATGACAGGCAGTGTTTGCCCTGCCTTTCCCTGCCATGGTACCTGAGAATTCTTTGGCCTTGCTGTGGCTGCGCTGTCTGTACATTCGCTAGATTTATAGCGTATTTATGTTCCACAGGGGACAAACCTCTGTCTTCTCTAGAGATGTGCTGGGGATCATGCTTCCTCATACAGAAGCTTTTAGCTTCTGTTTTGTTGCCTGCTTCCTCCAGAGTGGAGGCTCTAACTTTTGTTGCAGCACTGATGATCGCCTTTGGAGAAACCTAAGTCTGATAGCACGTAGTAGAAAGAAACAAAAAGGATAATAAATTCTGTTATATTGTCTTATCTCGTGGCAAACAGAACTTGGCTCTTTGATGCCTTCTTTACTGAGGCTCAACAGAGGACCTTTCTGAAGTTAGAGTGAAAAGAAAGTGTACTTTGCACAAAGGAACTTGTGGAGAAAGCAGTCAGTGTGGTAGGAGAGTGATGCATTTACTGCATTTATGATGGAATGGAACACAGAGACCAAACATTTGATGATGTGAAAGGCTATGTATGAAGTGCTATTACTGTCATGATGATGACTGAATGCATGCTGAAATTACCTTTACAGGAATAGCAACAAATGATCTCTGTATCTTTCCCTCCTACTCATCCAAAGCTCTCAAGGCTGCATTCCTAATCAACGAAAAGCAGGCATTGCACACCCGTGCCAAGAGGAATAACCTGAGCATGCAAGCTCTGCTTTGGATTAAATGTTAAAGCCATGTACCCTATATTGTCAAGTTATAAGAATTGAAAAGATAACGATAAATTCAGTTATAATTCTCTACATCTACCCTCATGTCCTGCTACGCAAATTTCAGTGCTGCAAACTAAATTCTCATTAATTGCTAATAATTATAATCATACAACTCTTTATGGCATATCGTGGTCAATAATTACATACAGACATTGTTAAGTTGGAATATTTCTTTATTAAAAATACATTTCCTTTTAGGGGCTTCAGTCACTTGAATGCAGAGTGAGAGTAAATTAGGCTGTAGCAGGCGTTGCAGCTATAGTTACTACTTCTTACATTATTGCAAGTTATTATAAGCTTGTATGATTGAAACTGCTATAGATAAGCATGCAATAATATTTTCACTGTCACCATGATCACTGACTGAGATAAGAACTTGATGTTCTATTTTTGTTCTGGATAGAGAAAAACAAGGAGGGGTAAATGGGGGGGAAAGGGCTTCGAGTCTTGCAATGATATGCAAGGAAAAAAAATTTCCAAGCCTAAAGGAGGCCCACACATACGTCAATGATGACACGCAGCTCTCAGAGGATTTAGTGTTAAAGGGACGTCTGCTAATTTTATTTGCAAGAGAGAAGAGAAAGCATGCACATTCAAGATACTTGTTGTATCATTTTTAAATCAAGGCCATCTTTTTCTCGGTGGTAAACGTGAAATGTTTTTAAAGGCCAGACTTAGCATAAAATCTATTGGTTGCTATGGAGACCACTTACCACACAGGACTGCACTCTGTGTTCGACTCTGTGATTTTCTCTATTCAAAGGTTCGGCATTGTCAAAAAACAAATTAGTTTTTCAGTTGTTTATTACAAAGTTCATTATGCGAAAGGTAGTAAATAATCTAGTATTTTAGTTGTGTGTGGATAGGTGCCATGTGTGAATTAACCAGGGCACTATTCCTTAAATTTGCTATTTTAAAATAATTATAGCAAAATTTGCTATTGTTAGGAAATAAAACAGATTTTGATCATTCTGTGTAAATGAACATGAAGCAAAGCAGGTAGTTGGAAGTCTGATCCCAACAAAATTACATGGTAATAAGGCTTTTCACACCTACACAGCACTTAGTAACAAAGCACTGAAAGAGAAAGAAAGATTAAGCCCTGTTAGAGTAAAACTTTATACCTGAGGTGCATTACTTCTCTCTTTATGAAAGGAAACGTGGGTTCAGGACCCCGTGCTCACTGAATTATTCATGCTGTCTTTTGCATCTCAGGTCTTTAGGGTTGAAGCTGGTAGAGATTGTTATTAGCAGAAGCACAAATCTAACTAGGTACAGCAGTTCCTTGAAAACCTATTCAGCTGTTTCTCCTGAAGTGTTTGTCTGATTACAGCACATGCTTTCTGCCAAACTGCCCAGCACACCCACTCCAAAAAGAACACATTCAGGGAGGATGTGCAAAGTGTTTCATTTGCAATATATTTGAAACTGAGGCTAGTTGACACCCAGGATCTGGGTGAGAGAGACAATTCATAGAGGTATCATGGAAAGCCTTTTATATTACCTAAAGATATTTCAAAGACAAATTGATGTCAGCAAGTTCTTTCTCACTTCTTTTTATTTTCTTTAAATAACATTTTAGTCTAATTTCTGATTACTTGGGGAATGCATGAATATGTTACTTTCAATACTTGAGATTTGCTCCTGTCACCTCCTTGGTGCATTCTGTACCTAAGTGAGCCAAACTCAGATCTGCAGGGAGAGGTGCAGCTACAATGACTTCAGAGAAATGCTGGTGCTGCTTTTGGTATGGGATCTCACTCCCATTGACTGGCCCATGACAGGATTACACACAGCACAGTAACAGGTCTCAACTCAGCTTGGAGGTTTCTCTGTGGATTTTTTGTGTTTAACTCTTCATTTGGCTTTTATGTAATGGGTAGATTTTTTGTGCAGTGTAGGTTGTCTCTAGTGATTTTGTAGGACCTCTAGACAAATGAAAGGATATCTGAGACATGGTGGTTTATGATGGTCATTTTTAGAAATTATGAGTTTGTAGGTAGTGCAGTAAAGATTGCTTAATTGCAAATCTAATTTTTTGCCAAGTATTTGTGTGCATATAAGTTATTTAGAAGATTTCACTTTCCTAGTCAAATCACTCTTCTACTAAATACCAACTGTATGGTGTCAAGTCCTGATAATTAACATGTTGCAAACATGCTATTAAGACAAATCAGATTGAAACACATAAGAAAAATGAAAGCATAATTTAATTCCAGCTATTGTCAGTCTCTTCAAGAATTATTATGCAGTTGGCCTCCTCCTGTGCAGCTCTGTTTTAGCAGAGCATGCACTGTTTCGCACTGCATGCAAAGTAACTAAAAAAGAAATGAGTCTCTAAAAAAGAATGCTCCAGTTTAAACAAGCCAGTGGGGGCTACTTAGGCAAAACTAACTGGTGACACTATGTTTATAATAATAGACATGGGAACCTGACTCACAAATGGTGCAGAGAAAATATGTTTAATAAGCCTCCACTGAAAGTGTCCTATTATTATTTATAATAGAAAACTTTTCCCCTTTAGAATAAGCTTTTAATTTTTCTTTGTAGTCAGGTTTGTGTCTGTGCTCTCCTGCTTAACATCTTGCCCGTGTTTTTCCTTTGGTTGACTAGGGCTCCTTCAGAGAATTCAGCAGGGACCTGGTTTTCCTTCTGAGTTCTGCCAGAGTTCATTAGGGTGCTATAGACTGTTAATAGAGCGGAATTTTTTTGCCTGCCGCATAGAATGGAATAATATTGTCTTTAATCAAAAGTAAATGTACTAGGAAGCCATCCCTGTCTGAATCAGCTCTTCCCCTCTGCTTCTAAAGCAACATGACAAGGGGCAGAGTAGTAGACAAGACATTGTTTCTAGAACTATATTTTCAAGTGAATGAGGCATTCCTCAAAGGCACTGCATGTACAACGTGAAAGAAGCAGTCCTGACATGCACAAAGAGACCATTCAAGATTCCCATACAAGATTACTAACCTAATAACATGACCTGAATTATACATACAGCACATGATTTTTTAAATGTTTTTTGAATGCTGTCAAAACTTTTACAGGAATATTCACAAATAGGAATCTGCTTCTTGCCACATATTGCAGTTCTCAGTCTCTCTGCTTTTACTGGTAGCCCACTGAAAAAAATTGTGGGATTGGTTTAATATCAGTGACTGTATTCTAGGTTCTGCAGAGCATCTATGTTGTTGACAAAATAGTGACTGACATATCTTAGTGAGAGTCAAGGTTAATATTTTCAGTCCTCATCAAAATGAAAATCAGTGCATAGTTCAATTTGGACATTTCATTTAGGTTTTTCTGTGTCTATGCTTGTTCATAAATCTTACTGAAGCTCAACATTTCCTTAAGAGAAATTTAGCAAGAATTTCATGACTTGCCATCATGTTTACAGTGCGTTCTATTTATAATTAATCTCTTATTCTGACAAAGCAGAAATGAAAACTGTGATACATTTTTAGCCTGGAACTTACCTGTTTCTAGTAGTTAGCTCAGTGCAGAACTCAGTAATGGAATTTGTAGTGGATTCTATTTCCAACAGATATCAAGAGCAATGTAACTCTTTATGTTATGCAATGTCTTTATTCAAGGAGAAGTGATGGTTTTTCAGTTAAAGCTGGACTCTCCCAGATCACAGTCCTCATTTTAAAGTTCAGTAATTTGAGTGAGTTGAAATCAGGGGAGATGCTGTGTCCAAGAGTTAAAGGTATTTATAGAAAACAGCCATCAAATTATAACCTAAAATGCAATGATAAAGAATGAGTCTGCCAATATTTGTTCTGCTATTATGGGCTTTAATACTTTTATATAGAAAAAAATAGTAATGAGAGAGAGGAGAAGGTTGAGAAATGTGAGCTGGAAATTTCATGATGGGGAAAATTCCTTAAGAATTTATTTGAAGGACAAGTAATGTACGAACCCAAATAGTTGAATTGTCTAGCCCAGGCTCAAAATGGCAAATTAGAAAAACTATTCTTCAGTCCTTTACCAACTACTGAGTAATCAGCTTATTTGATCTAGTTGTTGTCTTCTATTTTTCTATTTTTTTTTTTATAATTAAAAAGTAAACTGATCTATCAGGATAAACTAGGTAACTTTCTGAGTCTGTAAGAGCATAAAACTTACTAAACTATTTGTTTAATAATTTTACTATGTAGCTTTGGACAACTACTTTAATAACAAAGAGTAACATATTCTTATATGACAATCCTTCCTTAATCTACTCATTGTGCTCAGTTAGTAAGGCAGAATAAACTGTAGTGTGTCTCTGTACTCAACCTTGTATCTTTGTGCTGCCATGCAAACATTTCAGTTACATGAGATTTTCAATAAAAATTCCACTCAGGCACATTTGTTTGACCCAATATTGGACAAACAAAACATTGGCATTGCTTGTATGGTGCAAAATTCTCCTAGACTAGATGAATCAAAGAAAATGTGCACATAACAAAAATGCCCAAAGCTACTGCAAGAAAACTCCTCACATTTTTTCCTGCCTGGGGTGGGTCTTTCTTAGGAGTGATTCCGTTTCTCTTTCTCAGCCCTTTATACTACCCATTGTCTATCACATTTGGAAGAACAGCATTTGTAGTCAGATTCTTAGGGAATATGAAGACTTCGGGTTTAAGAATACGAGTCTATTAGTTGCAACTTTATAACTAAATAATGAGAAATTTTTGCCTCTTTTTCTCCTGTGTATAATGTTTATGAATATCCTTACCTTTAGGACCTTTCTGTCTCTAACATCTCAGAGTAATGTTCATTTCACTTGCTACTCACATGTTGTATGGAAAATACTGACTCTTGCTTTTCTGTGAGGAGCCTGGGTTGTGTGGGACTTCAACAAAAGATATGTTAATAGTAGAGTAGTGGTAAACAGAAATGAATCTACAAGACAGTGACACGAGTGGTGTTAGAAAGGAAAGACACAGAAATAACCGGAGTTATTTCTGTGAGATTTCTGAAAGATTTTTGCTGTTTCAGGTTGGACTTTGGATCTGAATTTATATCCAGACTACCCTTGGGAGCTGCAATTCATCTATCAAATATCACTGGCATTTAGCCTTGGTTTGGGGAGTAGATAGGAAAAGAGCCAAAGCTGCAATGAGAGAGGATAAAAAAGGAACTGAGCAATGCAGACCAAGTGGCCAGCCCTAGTTTATTAAAAACACAAACCCAGCTGTAAGTATTTGTGATGCTTCTTGCAATGTTCAGTGTTTTCTATTTGGTTACAATTTTGCTGCCTTTTTCACTCCATCTTTTGGGATTTTCTGGAGGAAGTCTTACCCCAGACTACAAACCAGTAGTGAGTTCTGGGATACAGGACTCCCTGGGAGCGCAACATAAGTAAAAATTGGGTAACTTCACTTTTTGGAGACCGAGTGGGATTTTGTCTTGTTCAGATTAAAAGTGGAAAACTATTTTTCCTGCTTTTACTGTTGCAAACACTTCTCAGTCACAATATTTTAAGGTTAAATGTACATATTTATTAAGTTAGGTTTCATCCCAGACCTCCTGGGCAAGGAAATCTTTTGAAGTGCTTTAGCATAAGCACTTCATAATTGCATAAGCAAAAAAAAGTTTCCCTCTATCCAGTGGCCTCTATTCCAGTGGAATGAAGTGCTAATTTAATATATTGAATATCCAAATCAAAACATAAGTAATTTTTAATTGTTCTGAAGAGCAATGGGATACTGAGGTAGCAATCCATTGTTTTGTGTTTTTCCAGGTTCAAGATGCAATGATTTCTAGATAGCTACAATTCACTTAGTAAAGGGAAAAAGCCCAAATGTATATAAACAAACAATTTATTTTTACTTGAAAATGGAAGTAAAACTTGATCAGCTGCACTGAAAAGGGACAGCGGAAATTTACTGAATTCTGTGAGCTATAATAATTGAAATTGATTTGCTTCACTTCAAAAATAATTGTTAATCACTGATTTGAGTTCATACAGTCTCTGACCTCACAATGCCAAAAAAATGAAGATGGGCTTAGATTTACTTGTACCACAAGGGGCACAAAAAAGTACAGAAAAAGGAAGTGTTGAATGTATATTAAAAGATTTACATTAAAAAATTGCATAAATCTGCATTTAAACCATGACTACTTGAGAAAGAGACTATGTTGAACTGGCTGGTGTTCAGATGCACCACACTGAACTTTGTGCACTGGACTCTGAGACAGAGGGGTGTGTGCATACTGTGCAGATCCTAGAACACTGTACAGTTCAAGCATACCTTCTGTCTATTTAAGGTAGAAGATTTTTTAATTTGTATGTCTTGGATTCCTTTTTCTGTCAAATGACAGTACTTATTTTAGTTGTTATCAGATTTCTAAGTAGCTCACAGATAAGAATAACTTTTCCCTAACTGAGAAACGTGTAGGTTTATAGGCTCTGTTTTGTGTCATGACACATTTAAAAGTCATTTGAATTTTCTAATGAATATGAAAATTAAAAGGTGGATTATTTCAGGAAGATATGTCAGTATTGTTGACAACATCTATTACCTTCTTTGTGCCAGTGTGTTTGCAAGTTTAATACTGCGTGACCTTGAAACTTGCAGGCTAAAGAGTACTGCTGTTTGCATGGGAGGAGACCTGACTCTAGCAAGCACTGTTTGGCACCAAAGTAAATGGGATTTAATTGCTTGAAATACTTCTAAAGGAATAAAAATAACATTAATTTTCCTCTGTGACGAATAAGAGAGGCATTAGTCTACAGAGGTTCTCCCTTCCCTTTGTCTTGCGTCCTTTTGTTTTGGGGCAGTTTTCTGTCCAGTGAAGTAAGTGCTACTTTCCAGAAATCACAACACACTGATTAATTCCTCAGTTGAGGCACAGCCTGCTGGTTTGTAATGCTGTCTGTTCATACTCATTTCAAATGACTCTTAAATCAGAGCACTGAACACCCACATCTCTGCCATGTTCCTTCAGCAGTGTTTGACAAATCAGCTCCCCAGAATTTGCTGTTGCCTTCACTGAAGAACTGCTGCTCCAGTGAGCTCAAAGTCAGTCCTGTGCCACTGCCATAGTGACATTCACCTCAGCAAAATCTGTTTATAACTGAGTGTTGTAGTATCCCCAGCTTTGAGATTGGTCACCTCTGCTTGTAAAGGTTGTTGTCACTTTTTTCTACAACTGAGCAAGGCTCTGCATATCAACGTGCATGTGTTTGTGGTATTGCACTTGTCTCCATTTACAAACAAATTTGACTGCACAGGAATATTTCCTCCCAATGGTATTGTTCTTCTCTTAGAAACAGTATCTAAACTACCATGCTAAAAATCCTCGATAATTATACAAATGAAGCCTAGCTGTACTTACTGTACTTTCCTATGTAATGTGTATGCCTAAAAGAACTGAGTGATGATGATTTCATTGTGTCAGAAGATGTAATCATACAACTAGACCTTAAAATAGCAGCAAATCTAGCTCTAGAAGGAGATGGTAACAGTAACTGTAATCAGTGTACTACTACATAAAAATGCACATTTGACTGCTGAGAAGTTTGAACTAATTCCTGTGTAACAACTTGTTGGGTATAACTTGTAGCCCATAATAATTTTGTTTACTGCCCAGAGCATGTGTCTGGATGGAGATTCCATATTCTTCCACAAAATAACCACTCTCTTTTAAAGCTGATGGGGCTGGGGAAGGGGAAGGCAGGCTCAATATGCGACAAAAAAATTTAGCCTCTGCCAAAAATGTTGGATTCTGCTAGACAGTGTAATTAATGAAAGGATTTAGAAGAAAGAGCCTATGGAACTCTTTAAAGCACAAAAAGGGACATTTATCTGCATTATGCCTCTTGCTGCAGTTCACATTTTCAGCTGGCTCCGTGTCAATAGTAGCTTATGATTCTGTTAGCTTTACACAGAGAGAAATCATACCTAGATGATAGATGTCACTTGTGTATTTTTCTTTGGTTTTTTCCAATGCACTCAGTCTGCAGTGTATGAGCAGGTTATTCTCCTGTAATATTGTGAGATGCCTGGCAAATGTGACAAAGGTAGTTAGTAAATAGGTATATATTCAATTTACAAACAGTTCTCAGTAGTTCAGTATTCTTATGGCTTCTGCTTATGGCAAAAAATTGAGGTGAATAGGTGGATGGCATGAACTCCGAAAAAAACACGTACCTGATTTTAATGACTGAGGCACAGTGGGATGTGTAAGATTGGTTACTAAGAGTAGCAGATCATACTCTCGTGTCATGGAGTGGGGTTAATTCAAGAAATGGGTTTTAAAGGGGAGGTATTTGGTATTTTATGCTTCAAAGAGTTGGTGTTTCATAGAGATACCTGAACTAAGGAGATAAACTTTGTAAACATTTGATACAAATGGACTATTCTCTGTTCCAACTTCCACATAATGCCAGAGTTTTTGTTGAACAGAGAGACCTGTAATTAAATTATGCCAAAGCACACACTTGCTGTGTCAGTCATGGTTCAGTAATGTAAATTCAGACACATAACTTGTGAAAGATCAGATGGAGAAGAGTTTGTATACTGTAGGTGTTGCACCAAGCAACAGGGTAGTGTTCACCTTGTCTGGGCCTGCTTGGCCTCTTGGGCTGATAGAATTATGGAGTCTTCAGTAGCTGATTATCACAGAAAAGAGAATATTTGTAGACTAGTGACATGAAGGGAGAGTGTGCTGGTTTGTAAAGTGCTTGGAAAATACCTCCAAACTTAAGTCTCTAGTTCTGATTGCATGGTCTTGTTCTGTGTGATTTTTAAGAGTCTCTGTTTTCATATGTGTCAGCACAACTGTGAGAATATTCCAGTTGCAGGAACTTCTGTAAAGGATTAAACAAAAATAAAGATCTTCACTGTGTCTTAGAGGCTTGTTTCAAAGTACAAATCACTTTTTGACCTTTTGTGGGCAAATCTGTTATGTTCCTTTTCTGAATTCTGGATACTTGAACTTATTCCTCTAAGTATCGATTTGTACTGTTTTCTACTGAATTTGCTTCTGATGGCATGAGCTGATCAACTTAAGAAAGGCCTTTGTACATAATTTTTGTATTTTCTTTATGTACACAACCTGTACAGAACACAGCTGGGCAACTATTGTATAGTTTGACAGTGTGCACTGAGAACGTTGGAGCCTCTCTTCAGTTTTGATGCTGTCTCTTAGATTTTAGCTTCTTGCAACAATGACTGGCTTCATTGCTGATTCACATGGAGATGCAGTAGTCTGTTTTGCAATGCTGACTTGAAGTTGTAACTGTAATACAGACAGCACACAGTTTCCTTTAAGAAAATATCTGTCTTCATTTCCAGGCACTATTTAAAAAAAAAATAATACATCAGTGTAATTCTCTGTAAAGTTATAAGATTTATTAAAGCCAGCAGCTTTTTTTGAAATAGCAAAAGTGCATCTCCATTAGTTCTGCTATATGTTGTTCTTAGGTATGACTTTATTTTCCATCTGAGAGGAGTCCTAAACTTAATCATGTTTATTATGGTTTGTTAGTATTTGAGGTGTTTATATTCATATCACGGAACTCAAAACTGAATGTGAATTAACTGTAAATTTTGACATTGTCTTAAGTATAGAACAACATACAAACTCTGAGAATAAAGTTGTATTAATCCTCTGAGAAGTGGCTGAAGCTCAGATGACTTTCTCTTTAAATTGCTTAGGCCTTGAGAATGATAAAATCCTAAAAATTTTTGGAGTCCTGGAATCAGTTCAACCAGTCTGTCAATTCCCATGATAGAAACTGGTTTACTTATTTATTGAACTTTCCCTGGGCCCTTTTCAACATGTGTCATAGGAAAGGAACTGAGCTGTCACCTAGTGTACATATATGCAGAATCTCAAAATCACAGGATATGCTGAGTTGGAAGGGACCCACAAGGATCACTGAGTCCAACTCCTGGCCCTGCACAGAACCATCCCAAGAGTCACACCATGTGCATTGTCCAAATGCTTCTTGATCTCTGTCAGCCTTGGTGCTGTGACCACTTCCCTGGGGAGCTGTTCTAGTGCCTGACCACACTCTGGGTGAAGAATATTTTCCTAATATCAAACCTAAACCTCCCCTGACAGAACTTCAGATCATTCCCGCAGGTGCTGTCACACTGGGCACCAGAGAAAAGAGATCAGTGCCTGTCCCTGCTCTTCCCCTCACAAGGAAGCTGTAACTGCAAGGCTTCCTCCAGGCTGAACAGACCAAGTGACCTCAGTCTCCTCACACAGCTTCCTCTCAAGCCCCTTCTCCATCCTTGTGGCTCTCTTCTGGACACTCTCTAACTTAATGTTTTTTTTATACTGTGGCACCCAGAGCTGCCCCCAGCACTCGAGGTGAGGCTGCCCCAGTGCAGAGCAGAGCAGGACAATGTCCTCCCTTGCCCGGCTGGCGATGCTGAGCCTGATGTCCCCCAGGACAGGGTTGGCCTCCTGGCTGCCAGGGCACAGTGACTCATGTTCAGTTTGCCATGGACCAGGACCACCAGCTCCCTTTCTGCAGTGCTGCTCTCCAGCCTCTCATTTCCCAGTCTGTATGTTCAGTCAGGGTTTCCCTATTCCAGTTCAGTATGAGGGAGCTTCAACATTTTCCAATTGTATCTTTCTTACTAATATTGTATTTCCCCTCTTTTTAAAAGATAACCCTTAGTTTCTAATGTACCCACTGCACAGAGTTGCAGGTAAGTTTGTGGATTTTCTTTAGTTCCATGATGAATTAGTTTGAATCTTCTGGATTGTAGCCAAAAGACACGTGCAAACATTTTTACTATCTGATCTTTGTAGTCCCTCTGTTATTGTGACAGTTTGTCTCCTATGGTATCCAGATTTTTTCACCTGTGATGATAAAGAGCTTCAGCTCCAACTCAGTTTCCAGCTGGTTCCTCTTGTCAGGTTCATAATACAGGCAATGCACTTAACCCAGTTATTCAGCTATTACATTCGAAAACAGTTTTGCCGAATGAAATAACAGCAATGCTTCAAGCCTCAATTAGACCACTGTATTTTATTGTTCCTGCTAATCAGGCTGATTCCTAGTAGGCTCTCTTGGGCCAGCCTCACCATTTCATTTATCTTTGATATTAAATCTAAGACATGGTGTGGTGTCGAGGACAGCTTTTCATAGCTGGACTTTACTGGGTTTAAGATGCCTATGTCATGGTGGTTACAGAGAAATGTGACCAGGGAGAGGAGCATGCGGATTTTGGTAGCAATCCTGAGTGTTAAATAAGGCAGACAGCAGCTGCTGGTCTAGGGTTTAGTGGCGGATGGGTTTTTTCGGCATCTGCTATCGAGTCTGGCTTAATCGTTGGACCAGGTCATTTGTTTGAAATGGTAAACTGTAGCTTTCAGCAACTTGATCCATGTAAACAATAAAGTTCATGCTTGGGTTTTGTTGTGAAACTTGCCCCTTCGTTGTCTGGCTTTCTTCTTGGATATTGCAAACTGGAAAAATTATTTCTGTCAGCTATTACCCTGGCATTTATGAGATGTAAGCATAGGGCCTCGGTGAGATGGGAAAAGCTATTTATTATTGTACTGAGTCTGATATTCTGCTAAATTCTTCTTTAACAGACTAATTGTATCCATGTTCATTTTCTCAAAGGGCATGAGAATTATATGTGGGATTAGAAGGATTCAGGGAAATTTTCTAAAGTCAGCCATTGTCAATTGGGAGAAACTCTGTATGTTCTTGTAAAATGTTGGACTGTTGAAATAACTGAGACTTGTTTAATCTCCTGGCCTCACCAGTATAAATGTTGTAGTATTTCATGTGTTCTTGTGATTTCTGAGATTCGAAAAGTACTGTCTATTGGATCCTGTTTTGGCTATCAGCAAGAAGCAGAAGCTAAGGACTTGCCCATTCATCTTTACTGCTCTAAAATTTTTACTGGAAGGTCCTAGAAGATTGATACTCTGATAAGGCTTTATTTTCTTCATTCTACCGGAAACCTTATCTCTGCTATCAACAGGCTTAGAATCTTGTCCCAGGCAATTACATTACTGGCTTCTGACCTGTTACGACTGAAGAGGTTTTTTCTCTTGTGTTTATAAGCATTCACAGCAATAATGTCAGATGGCATTGGGGAAAATATTGCATTGGGAGGGACCTCTGAAAGTTTCTAGTCATGGGACCACTCTGCAAATAATTATGCTAAACACAGAAAGCTGAGAAGGACATGTGGATACACCTTATGATAACAGTAAATATTAAAAGGCAAAATAAAATAACCCCTGTGTGCATGCATACACATCTGCATGTGTAATCATCTAAACTCTTCCTCTCCAAAGTGAGCAATTTTGATGATCAAACAGGTTTTCCCTTACCCACATCTTTGCTGCTTGCACAGCCCTGATTATAATTAGTCCCTTATGCAAATGGCATACAAAGCCTTGGGAGGAGGAGGCTCTTGGAAACGGGAAGGAAGTTCCTTGAGAAAATAGCAAGAGATAAAGAGAGGTGTCCAGATTCTTGGACATAACAGATATTTGCACTGCTGGCAGGGCTTACAGACCTCCTCTGTCATGGGGATCCATTTGTTTATGCCTGTGCCTGCACCTGTCACAGGCACACCTCTCATTCACAGCAAAAAGGTCCAAAGGTTCCCCTGTCAACTCCCCCCTCCCTCCATATTTGCTCACCCTCCTAAAGGCAAACAAACCAACCCAATGCAGACTCAAGGAGGAATGCAGATTGGCAGAGACCCCTGCAAGTCTCTGCTCAGCCCTCTGCTCAAAGCAGGGCTACCTCAAAAGCTCCATCATGTGGCACAGGACTTCTTCCCATGAAGTCTTGAGGGTCTAGAAGTGACTCATGTTGAACGGCACTTCTATTTGCCAGTCAGTAGGACTTTGAACTGTTGGCCAATATCCTATGAGCCCACTGGTCCAGACAGCTTTTCAGACAGCTTGGGTGCTTTCTTGGCTCTCATCAGCAAAGATGATGTCTGTCATCATCAGAATTCCTGGCAGTGTTTCCTTTAAGATCTTCAGTGGGCACCACCTTTTTCTCTGTAGTGATTAGATTTAGTACTACGTTCACAGGGATTTCTGGGAAGAGCTTTCTAATACACTGGATTCTACTTAGACCAGAATCCTGATTATGGGTTCACCTTGCCAATATTCACCTTGCCAATAATGATTAGATCAATTGCTGTCCTTTACTTTGCATTTCCGATGGGAGATCAAATAAAATAATAATGTTTATTTAGGAAATTCAACACAGTTGTAAAGCTTGGAGAGATGACTAAACAGAGAAAAAATGAAAATTATGCCTCTGACTCACATTAGCACCCCAATTTCTTTTTATAGCACAGAGCTATTTATGAGAGCCACTTGGACTTACTGTTTCTTAATCATAATCAAGGACAAGTTTTTACCAATCTGCTAGGTTACATTCCTTAGTTTTGGAAAACCATATGTCCTTTTGTCATGGCCAGATACAGCTATTAGTTGTCTGAAGGTAAACAGGATCAGTTTACTGTTATACTAGCTCGAGGCTAAACCCTGATGCAGGAGTGAGGTATAATGGGTGAATTATAATACCTTGCACTGTTATAATACCTTGCACTGTGTCCCTGACCTCGGGTCCAGTCGTGAATTGGTGCAGGTCTCTAAGTATGAGTTCATTTTATGGGAACTTGCTTGAGCAGGATCCAGTTGTTTCTGAGGAGCAGCTGTCACTGTTTACTTTAGATAATGCCTCACTCCATTCTGACCCTGCTGTCTCTGTGGGAGAAGCTGGCTGGGCCAGTGCCCATGGACCTTTCATGGAACCCTATTTTTCCTGTATAGATTCTGGGGTGTCCCCTGCCTCAGTAGTCCTGTTGGTCTTTTGCAGTTTGAAAGGCTTTGAATTATGTGTTTTCTCAGTGACAACTCCCAGTACAGTGCACTGGGTGTATACATCATTTTGTGTAAAGCATTTCAGCTGAGGAAAATTGTTTAATCTCTGGAACTGTTGCAGACTTCTGCTTGTTGCTTTTGTTTGTTTTTAGGTTTTGTTGGTTTGGTTTTTTGGTTTATTTTGGGGGGGCTTTTACTGTTGTTGGTTGTTTGACCTGTTTTAACAAGACAATTTGCAGGGAGAATCTTGCTTGATGGCTAATTATTTGTTTGCTAATAATTTTTTAATTTTCTTTCATCTGTTAATTCCCTCCTGGTTAAAATTTCAAAGCCTCATCCACTAGGATCTTCTAGAAACTCCACTATCTCTTAATTACAGTTTATCTTCAAATCCCTACAAAACAGCTGTAATCAAACTTCTATTGAATGTCCTGGTGTTTCGGGGCTTTTTTTTTTTGCGTTAAGGTAGATGTATTGATAGTTATTCCTAGATCTACTTAAGATTTGAAAAGTTACCTTCAAAACTTATGTGAAATTTACCATCATAGTTAACTGCAGAGACGACATCACTTACTATTACTCACTGGGATGTAATTCAAGGTCTTTTGAGGTGAATGTAACAATTTCACTTGCACTCTTTTAAGAGTCAGCAATAAAGTAATTTATTTCTGTTGGATTTGATGTTTTATTGGGAGTGGAGCCTTTTATACTGGTGTGACTGCTAACATTGTAGTGTTCTCTCTCTGTTTTTTCCTCATGTACATCTTTATTCAATAGTGTATGAATTTATTTAACTGCGCTCCATGAATTCCAGTAGTTGCATATCATGCATGATCATCACTTGTAGGCAGAGCCTTTCTCTAGGGAAGTCCAAAGGTGCTTTCAAAGAAACCCAACCAAAACTGGGGCTTTTTTTAGGTTATTTTAGGTTGATGTTGCTGTCTCAAGCTGTTATACCCAGAGACACATTCATGTTGTGGAAAACTTTCTTGGTACCAAACAGTTTCTTGTTGTATATAGACTTCATTTTCTGCAAACAATCACTGTCTCATCATTCCAATACAGATCTGTAAAGAGTCAAGAGTAATGCATCTCTTTCAGGAGTTTAGGGATTAATACAGGCAATTCTATCAGAAATTGCTCTTTATTAAAGAGTGGCATGGCTAGGTCCAGGAGAATCAGAAAGAAACAACTTTCCTTCATAGAAAATGCTAGTTGCATTTAAATCTGATTTGATTTTATCATTTTTTGTTTCTGTTCTAGACTAAACCTTTCTGAAAATAAACCACAAGAAACCTCCCTTCAAGCAAGGTTTTGCTACAACTTCCTTTGTAATTTTCAAAGTTTATGTAGGCTTTTATGCCTTACTCATCACCATAGTTTCTCTGAATGCTCTTCCAGGGATGCATCCAGGGGATGCCAAGTGATGTGCATATATCTGACATATGTGGTTTGTTATCTTTCTGATTTTCTTCCTGGAAGGAAAATTTTAAGTGTGGTAGTTTGTTTACTTTTGAAGGACTTTGGGGATAAGACATAGTTTGTCTAGCCTTTGATTGAAATTCCTGCTACCTTTCTGACCCTTTGGCAATTCTTCCTGAACTACTGGGCAGTTGGTGGCTGCTACCTTTAGCTGTTAATTCTAGCAACAGGCAGAAGGCAATAACATTTAAATATTTATTCACGTTCCTTTAAGGAGCCTTAAATGACAACTGACTGTTAACAGAGGAGCAGTAAAGGAAACAGTGAGATGACAAAAATCCAAATTTCTGGTATTAAATGGTTCATCTTAAGATACTTACTGTTTATATGAACTCCTAGTTTCTACTATACTATGACTGATACAAGACCTGACTTGTTTCCATTGTATGAGGAGGATATGTAGTTGCAGGTGAGGAGAGCCATGGCTCAGGTGAGCCACTGGCAGGACAAATTCCATATGCAGACATGTTTCATTTGTATTGCTCACACTTTTTAGTAGCAAAGACAGTTTAACTTATCAGTATCAAGCCCATGCATTCTAAATGTTTTCATGCCATTTTAAGATTGAGTCATTGTTTTCAGTAATGCTCTGTCTAGATGCAGTGAGCTGTATCTTTTAGCATGATTAATACTCAGCTATACCTGTTCTGGAATGACAATGGCATTTCTTGCTGATGATAATAATATCTCTCTTCCTTCCCACAAAAAACTGTCACCAAGAGCAGGGACTCCAGAAACATAGGAACAAAAGTAAGACAAAAATCTTTTGCCCAGACAGAGCAAAGGTTAGCAAGTAATTTCTTATTATCTTTTTAGATTTTCTTTCGTGTTTATTTAGATGCTAACTTTAAAACCTGTTAATATTCTTAAACAGAATCCTTTTGTCTTTCTCAGTTTTACTTTTTTAACTTTAAGCCTCTGGTATTCATGACACTATAGTTTGATGCAGAGCCAGGCTTTGGAGTCCAAGAAGACCATTTTGCAAACTATTAAACTAAGAATTAATCTAGTTTTTGTAAAACCACATGCGTTTTCTCACTTTTCATTTTGTTTCCAAAATTAGCCTTGCAAATGGAGCATTGGGACTGTAATTGCTGAGATTTCTTCCTCTGCACCTACTCCAAAGGTTGGAGATGAATCATTGTCTCTCCTGGAGAAGCTGGGGGCCTGGCAAGCCTAGTGATTCAAAGTGAAGCCTTCACAAGCATTATTTTTTAAGCCCTGCTGTCTGACACAACTCTGGGTTGTTTTCTAGAAGGTTGAGCTGCTTAATGCCTCACTCAGTTAGCTGTAACTCACCAGGACTTATGGCCTAACTAGAAGTACTGATTATGGGGTGGTCTGGTAGTGAAAAGGGGAGGAAGAGAGAAGATGAACCCAATGAATAAGAGGAGATTGCACTTTCCATAGATGGAGATGCTGCATGGGAATCAGGGATTAGAGAGCACAGAGGAGTCATGGAGTTCAAAATTCGGATGAAAGAAGGCATTTATGGAGAGTAAGGGGGTGGGCATAGGATGGCAGTATTGGTCAGAAAAGGGAAGAAGAAATAGTTAGCAAAAAAATAGAGATGATAGTCTCAGGTACAGGTAGCACATCATTCCAAAATGTGGAAATAAGTTAAATGCCAAATCTACCTTCCAGTTATTAATTTATTAGAGAAAGAGAATTATTTCTCTTATTATTAGAGAAAGAGTGATTAATTCCTGCTATAAGCTTGGAAGTATTTTTGTAATTGTAGCAGTGTATATATGGATCTGGATTTATTTTGTTGGTGTTTTTTTTTGTTTAATCTAATTAATATTCTAGGAAGGTCATTCTGATGATGTACTGCTTCTGTATGAAACTCCCTTCAGCCTTTACAGGTGTCTTCTATCATTAGATTCTCTGGAAGGACCTAAAGGAATTAAATAGACAATCTATTAATTCAGGTAAATATTTATTGTTTTTCTTTTCAAGAATGAGAGAGCTGTTTTGGCCCCAACACATCCTCACTGGATTTATTTCACACACACTCTATTGCGAAAGGTCCTAATGTATTCATCTCATGATTGAATTTTATGTCCTTTCTATTAAAGTTATTCTGCAAGTGATGCAGTCCACTGGATTATGGGATTGAGAGTGCTGAATAGGATTTGTTACAACATACTGTCAGAAAGGGACAATTTCTTGATTTAAAGCTGATAATCAGATAAGCTCCAACAAAATAGTCCTAGGTGCTGTTTTTTAGTACTGTATGCTTATCACTTACCTGGCTGTGTGCATGTGGAGCTCTTCTCAAAACAGACACTTTTTTCTTTAAGGGTTTCATCTGACACTGATTTGTACCAAGTAGTACCCTACTGACAATTGATATCATACAGAAGGTTGACAGACTGGGTTTTAAATTAAGATGAGAACAAGAAGGGATTGCAGAAAAGAAAGAAGAACCATTAAAAAAAAAAAAAGGCAAGAACTTGAAGTTACGATCACAGTCATTTGGGATTTCAGTCACCTTGAGTTACAAAACGTTCTTTTATTCATACCGTTTTAATTGGAGTGTTAAACAGTTTAACAAGAACAGTTCATGCATAAGTCTTTTTAAAGAAATTAATTTTGAAAGGACATATAATGAAAGAGCTTGTAGTGAGAATGCAAAAGAAACTTTATGAATATGGGACTATGGGAAGCATTGTGAGACATGTAAGTTACCACCACAGTGTCTAGGCAGTGAATTTTCCTTTTTTTTTTTTTTTTCTTTTAACCTTCTTGTATTATGAGTTCTTCTTAGACATCACCTTTCAGCTTTCTATGGGCGATTTCAGACTTTGGTTCCTGGATCCAATTGTGCTTGCTTCCTACCACCAAAAAACGTTTTTAGATCAGTTAATTCATTTCTGGTATTTGTATCCTAATGAGTATGAGTATGCAACTTGTGTATATTACTGTCACTTAGCATTGAAAGGACTTAACACATCAGCCCTGAGGCTAGAAATTCTTCCATATGCCAGGAGTTGTGGGAATCACTGGCTCATTTTTTCACTGTGCTATCTGCCAGCAATACTAACATAATTCACCTGGGTGAGTTTTTTTATAGGAATGCTGTTTCTTGCATGTCAACACAATTTACAAGTTAAAATCTGTGTTTCAAACAAACAGGAATAAATCTTGTGCATATTATATCCACTTTTTATTGCTTTATCCTTCCTTTCTGGATTCTGGTTCCATGTTTATGAATTCCAGGTCTTCCTAATGCTTCCATAGACAGATTTCCACCTGAAAAACTCTCTTCTCCATCTGTCTCTTGTATTTTCACAGTTGGCATACTTGGATCATTGCTTCCTTCTTGTTTGCTTAAATATTTGAGGTTCTGAAATATTTCTGATTGTTGTCTTGGGGGAGTTGATGCCAAGCCACGATATAACATCATTGGAGGAGAGCTCTTGCAAAGGGAAGGTCTTGTGTTTCCCCTGGTGAATGAACGCTGGTTTCTGCAGCCAAGCGAGTTCTGTAGTTGAAGACTACATCAAGTGTCCTACCCTAGCCTAAGCTCTACCTTATATTTGGATGGTTCCAGCTGCCTGTGGACCTTGGCACCTAAATGCATGTACTGTTTCACCTAGAAAGCCCAAACACAAAGCAACTCTGCAAAAGTTTATCTGAGCAGAACATGGTTCGACACAGGCAAATTAATCCTTAGTGTAATTTGACTGACTCAGCTGCAGTTGCAACAGAGGTTAATTTAAATATATTTTGTTTCCTTTAAAAGCAATATGAGGAGAGAAAAGAGCCCACAAAGAGCTTTTCAAATAGTTAGGTTCAAAAATTGGCCAAGATCTACACAACTGAAGTAGCAGGGAGATGAGGGAATGGGGCATTAGGTAAGAATATTAATTGCACATTTTCTTTGCACTGGGATCATTTTACAAGCATGACCTTAAGAAATCTGACTCTTATTAACATTTGTATAATTTTCTTTCCTTTTGGCCAAAACACAGGATCTTTGACCATTTGTAATTCTATGCTACCATGTACAGTTAACATATAAAAATACTAAGTTGTTTAATGCTGACTAGTGCATATGCTCAGCTACTATGCTTTTAGCAAGAACAAGATATGCAAGTGCAAAGCATACAGAACATTTTACAAGAGCTTGGATTAATGGGCATGAATTCATAGAGGACCTTTTTTGTTTTCTTAAATGCTTTACTATAATAATCTGAAAATGAGAATATAAGTGCAGCTTCTACTACCCTGAACCATCAATGCAGCAGTTGTTTCTTAAGATGCTAACCCTGATGCTAGTGAACAAAGGAACTTAAATAATGCAAGACCCTGCTGTTAATATAGGTTTTTCTTTTTCCTTGTATAAGTTTCATCAAACATTTTACATATTCTTTTGTTGGATAAATTGATGGAGGACTTGGGTTCTGTAACAGTGTTATAAATTGTCCAGCTTACACCAATAAACATTTTCATTCCACACACCAGAGTAAGCATGATTTCTGTGATCTGTGTAGGGTATTCCAAGTTCTCACAGACATGGAGAGATGGTGGTCTTCTGCTCCCCTACCTGTCCTGGTAATACACCTAGGGTTAGGGAGCTCATTTCATCAGAAGCTAATGGATTTATTACTGGTTGGGGTTGGTTTATTTTATTTTTCTCCTCTTCAGAATTTTTTTTTGTCAGTTCAGTTTTTGAATCTAGATGATGGCATGCCCAAATAAACATACTGATGCCAGTGATAAGGAGGCAGTGGGATCATGCAGGAAGGGAAGGTAAAGGTTTATCTTTTCAGCAGCAGCATTACTGTGGTTAATTTTTCACCCGTTTTGATGCTGTACATTAAATTATATCAAAGCAGTTATTTTACATATCTGCCTAATGCAACATATAAAGGCAGGAGTAGCATTATTTTAATATTTGTCACAAACTTTACTGCACACAGATCAGATCTTAGCTGACATTTCATTAATTTGTACAGCTGTTATATATCTTCTATGTCTGTGATGTATGGTTAGAAAAAATCCATTTATTTTACATATTTCAAGACATTAAAATCAATACACCATATTCTGTGCTAAAATGACTATATGAAGTGACATTTATACTTTTTGTTCTGTCTACAAGTATGTAACCAATTTTTAGAAACTTGGGGGTTTTTAACAGAGAATAATATATGTGCATAGGGAGCTGTAATGACAGTTTCATCAGAAGACTTGGTAATCTTGGGGTTATTTTGCCACCAAAGCCCTAGGAAAGAATTAATTTTGTCTAACTTTCAGTAGTCCATTTTGTTGTTTTTCTGCACCTTTGTAAATGGATTGGAGACATGTTTCAAGTTCCAAGATGTTTGATAAAATATTTGCTAGTATATGATAAAAATTATTATAATGATTCTGGACAAAATCCTGAAAACTATTGAAAAAGCAAAACTTGGAGACACCTGAGACTGGCCTTCTGAATAATAGAATTCTTATATTTGGAAAAGACCTCTAAGATCATCAAGTCCAACCATTAACATGGCCCCACTGTGTTCACCAACAAACTGCGTCCCCAAGTGCCACATCCACGCTTCTTTTGTAATACTTGCAGGGAGGATGATTCCACCACTTCCCTGGGCAGCCTGTTTCAAAGCCTGACCACCCTTTCAGTGAGGAAATTCTTCCTAATATCCAACACAAACATCCCCTGGTGCAGCTTGAGGCCATTTTCTCTGATCCTGTCACTGGCTGCCTGGGAGAAGAGGCTAACCCTGATCTGGTTACAAACTCCTTTCAGGTGGTTTTAGAGAGCAATAAGGTCACTCCTGAGCCTTCTCTTCTCCAGGCTAAACAGCCCCAGATCCCTCAGCCACTCATCCCAAGGCTTGTGCTCCAGACCCTTCACCAGCTCTGTTGCCCTTCTTTGGACATGCTCCAGCACCTCAATGTCCTTTTTAAAGTGAGGGGCCCAGACCTGACCACAGGATTTGAGGTGCAGCCTCATCAGTGCCAAGTATGGAGGAACAATGATTGTCCTGGTCCTGTTGGCCACACTATTCCTGATAAAAGCCAGGATGCTTGGGGTTGTTGTGACCCTAGGCAGGACCTGGCACTTTGCCTCATTGAATCTCATACAGTTGGCCTTGTGTCATCGATCCAGTCTGTCTAGATCCATTTGCAGAGCCTTTCTACCCTCCAGCAAATCAACAATTCCACCCAGTACTGTGAAGGCAAATGTTTTAAATGAATCTTGATCATCTTATGGAAATATCAGTGTATAACTGAAAGAGAACATTTCTGACATAAGAAATTTGTTGCGGGTCCCTGCTTGTCTGACTTTGTTTGTTTGTTTTCCCTTGGAAAAGAGAGGTTCAAAAGGTTATCTTCCTTAAAAGGATATATATAAATAACTGAAGTTTTGGAGGATTTATGTTTTATTAGCCCTGTGCATCAGGGGACTAGGGGTTCTTGATGTTCTTCTGTGGGTCAGGAGGGATTTCTCCTACCCCTTTCCCAGTGAGGCACAGGGCTGTTGCAGTGGGTACCTGTCCTGAGGCTTGTTTGCCTTCTGTTGTCCCCTGAGTCAACTAGAAAGGTTTCAGCTAGAGAGGAGTTGAAATCAGGGTATATGGCTGCTCCTCATGCCACTGAATTATTACCTGGTTGGTGTGGTTTTTTTTAGACTGTCATTCTCTTATTTAGGCTCAGCAGGAAATTTGCTCTGAGAATCGTACAGCTGTTTGTTGTTTGATTTTTGTGGATTTTTTTTGCTTGGGTTTCTTAGCTGTTTGGTTCGGTTTTTGTGGTGCTCTAATATAAGTCATGAGGTTTTTCAGATTTACTCAAAACATTATCTAAATAATCCAGTGCCATTTCGTGAACCTTAGTCTCTTCTACTCTGTTCCTTTCGCACATTAAATTTCTGTGGGGGTTTTTTTGTGTGTTTGAAATACATGATTTATGGTGTTGTGTGGAACAGATGTTGTGAATAAGATATCTCTAGTATTCTCACCCATGATTGTGGGAATCTAGTCTCAGTGGGCTAAGGGATCATTTCCACCCTTACGGGAGATTTGTCTGGCTAAAATTTACCTGACATTGAACTCAACCACCTCTCTTTAGACTTGTACAAGGAAAAAAGATGAGCCTCTTTTGCATGGAGTATAGAGATAAAAAGGCATTTCCTTCCATCACCTGCCTTCCTCCCCATCCTTTGTTAGTCTCTCCAACAGGAGTACTATGTTCCTGGAATCTATGGGGGAGCAAAGGGTAGTAATTTAGTGGCAAATATAGGCTCACACTTAACCTGCTTCACATCTTTGATCTGTATGTGCAAAGAATCCTTGCAGAAACAAGTATAAAGTTGTGCTGTATGAATTGTTGAGGGGGTCTCCATCACAGCCATAAGAGTCAGAGGTGGTGGGGCAGCCTTGGCCTGAGCTCGCTCCTGGGCTGGGAGTTACCTCGGCAGCCTTCTTGGCATTTTGAAGAAGGCATTGGGGATGCAAGATACATGAGGATTTTTCCAAACAGCTTCCAGCAGTTTTAACTGTGATAGGGGATAATCAGTGGCTGTTAAAGTCTGAATGCAAAAAAACTCTGGCTGAGATTTGACATCATCTTTCTGAATGGGGGATAAACAGAGAAATATTAGCTTTGATCTTATATAAATACTGAGGCTGGAGGCTGGCTTTTAACCGAAGGCATTCAAACTGTATAATTCCCCAAATATTGTGTAGCAGACACTTGTCACTTTATAAAAGTGGTAAATAATCCTATTATGTGCTACAGTTAAATTTATAAAGGCTGAGTTACGGACCTAATTCAAACCTGTTTATTCAGAAAAGCACAAACTGTATTTTGAAATGAAGTCTGCACAAACTGGAATGTGAATCCATAGAAACAGATACTGCAGTGAGCAAAGCTTCTGTTGAATCATACTGCATCACGAACTAACATAATGCTTTGGATAAGGACGTGTGTATTCAGCGGTCACCACTCAGCTTATAGCCCCATCAGGGGCTTCCTAGAATAAGTGAACTTTGTTTGAGATGCTTGGGTGTTTTTAGATACAAAGTACAGCAAGACTCTTAGAATAAATTCTAGCATAAAGTACATTAAACGTTGGAAAATATTCTAGTCGCTTTTAAAATGTCTGAGCTATCCTTGCACTGTAAACTGCTTTTTGGTGATTGATGGCAGGTGGTGTGGGGCTGTTAGCTGATGGAGTCCTTAAATAGAACACCAGACAACTTCAGATACACCTGACATTGGAAGGGAGAGCTTATCAGCAGCTCTGTCTTGTTTTCTGAGGAAAGGGCATAAGTAGTATAGTATAGGAAGTATAGATATTAGGAAGTTTCATTTTTTCACCTGTGTAACAGTCAGATCTGAACAAACTTTGAACACAGATGGGAATCCAGTCCTAATTGCTTAAACAGAGGCAAATGGTAGTCTAAAATTCTGTGTATAGTTAAAAATGTCCTGATAATCAAAGTCATGGAGTGCATACAGTATTAATGTACTCAATTCATCAGTACTCAAACTTACTTCTGATTTAGGAATTCAAATATGAAATTAAACCACTTTTGTTTTGCTAGAATTTATTTTGGAGCAATCTTAGTGCCTTTTTGATTCGTCACATTTCTTTTTCTCTCCTTCATTGAAATTTTCATGCTTTTGGGGTTTTGTTTTTTTTTTTTTGTTTGTTTGTTTCTTTTTTTCTTATTTGGGTGGACCTTCATTTCTTTTGGCATTTAATGTCTTGGTAGGGTAACACAGCTCTGTTCTTTTCTCTCAGTTGTCACCCTCTGTCAGCCTTCAAAGCCACCATCACCTGTCTCTTCTCTCTTCTCTCCTGGCTCTTTGCCACACCATGAGCAATAGTTTTGATGCAATATGGACTAAAATGACAACAATGGACAAAAGCTAACTTGTTTTTTTATCCAGAACAAGCAGAAGGCACTGCAAGTTTGGTACTTGAGATCAGCTGAAGATATACTAAGTGCAAAATGCTGTGCACTTTTTCTGTGAAGCAAACTTTAAAAAACCCAGTCTAGATTAGTTTCTTTCTTTATGCCTCATCTATTTAGTTATAGGTTGAATTCAAATTTTTGTCCCTGCACTTAATTTCAAATTAAATGGATTCATAAGATATGTCTTGAGGATTATCATGATGTCAATGGTATTCTACCCGAACAATAGAACTGGCAAGTGTCAGAGTGGAAATCGTGTTTGCAGGAGATGGATGAAGTCCTCTGGGGTGTGATAAGAGTGCCTATAAACCTGTGTTTAAACCTGCATCTCTGTCTGCCTTTCCTGTGATACAGTCACAGCCATTAACAAGTGACAGTGCTTCACTTACTCCTTAGCCTTGTCCATGCCAGTCCAGTGTCTGACCATGATCAGTTCTTTTTACACATTATAGCTATCCATGGAGGGTCATTCTATTAATAAGCACATTTCCAGTTGGGTTAGATTTTGAGTAAAAACTACTGTGAAGTCTTCTGCTGTGCTTTATAAAGGTGAACAGGTTTCAGTGGTGGAACAACCCCTAAGGTAGAGCCAATTTCTGCATTGTTGTAGCAGAACAGAGCAGTTATTCCTGGGGAGGATACTTTTTGTCTGCTTTCTGCAGTCGGTTGAACAGAGGTCAGATTTGTTGGAAGCTGCTTAATTGTACAGGCAGCACTGCTCAGACCATGGAGCACAGCTTCATGCTGCTCTCTCAGCTGTCTGCTCCTTCTGCAATGATTGGCTCTGCTTCTTTTCAACTGCGAACATCTCGCTACAGGCCTTCCTTGATCGTGCTGCCTTATGGCTCGAGACCAATGTGTGGGCACTAATCACCATCTGGAGGGAGAGAGAGATTCAGGGCCAGCTGAACTTGGCTGTAAGTAGCATTTGAAATGGGGCATGGGAGGCTCTGCACCAGGCCACCGTTTTTCTGTCCTGAAAAGCTTCATTTCCACCCCTGTTCCCTGGTAGGTGGTGGCTCTGCAAGTACCTACAGGAGCTGTGGGAGCCACTCCTACTGGGGCAGGAGCAGCTTGTACTGATCAGCTGCTCCAAGCAGGGCAGCCCCTCCTGCTTCAGCTGGTTCCTGAGGGTGCTGGAAGCAAACTGGTGTGGAGTAGGAGCAGCTCCTGCACAGAGAAGCAAGATAACTTTTAGTAAGCAGGAAGCTTTTGCCTCAGTAGGGGGGGCCTGGTGGGCTATATTTTGTCTCCACAGGAGACAGTGCCCCTACTGAGTTGGGGATTGTGTCCCCATCTAAAATACACACATCTGCAGACTACAGGTTTCAGGGAACATAGTAATGTGTGTCAGAGTATCTCAGTGCCTTTGAGTGGAATGGGTAATTTCCCCCCCGCTGTTAGTTGGGATGAGGGCTAGTATCACATTCTTGAGATTTTTTTTGTAATCCTACTTTGGATGCTTCCATAACTTAGAAAGGAATATGAAGTTGTATTGAGTATCATACCACTATTTTCCATTTGTTGAAGACATACTTCTACATCAGAAATAACTTACTGCCCCATGGCTTGTTTTACAATCTGCCTGTTTTCCTTTGCTTATCTGGGTCCAAGAGTATTTGCAGGGGAGAGGCAGGAGAGGAATGAAACTGCTAAGCTCCTTACGGCCCACATCACTGCCTGGCAGCATTCTCCAGCTGTTAGGATGGGTGTTTTATGTATGTGGAAGTAGAGGTAGATTGTTTTCTGTTTGAGATGTATGGTTTTATTAGAAAATGCATGTGTCTCATTATGTGAAGTTCTACGCTTTTCTGAACAGAAGCATTTGAATTATGTTCTAACAATCCCTCATATATCCTGTTTGTTCTGATTTCAGTTAAGCTGTGATAATCTAATACTATGTTTTTCTGAGTACCAGAAATAAAATATGGCACCATCCATATTCTTCATTCAGCATAGATATGTACCTGAAAAGTCATTTTTTGCAAGAGTTAAGAATGCCTATACTCTTGATAAATCTATCCTGAACAGCAATGAATAAACTGCAGAAATTTTGAATTAATTCTTATAGGTTTTCTCAGAAGTATGGCCTAGCCTCTCTCCCTTTTGCTTTCTTTCTCTCATTCTCTCTCTCTTTCTCTCTATCTCTCTCTCTCTCTCTTGATCAAAGAAATTCTTCTGCAATGCACTTTGTTATTACTGTCTAGGTTTTCTTCCAAGATCTAAGATGTAGTGCTACTTCAGAAATGGAATTAAATCACTTGGATGAAAAGCAAAGGTACCTCATGTCATCTCTGACGAAATCCCAAAGTAACTAAGTCTGGGTATGCTATTTTTCTGCATTGGATTTCTTAATTTTTGTAGATTAAGTAGAATGTTTGATCCTTTACAAGTAGTATTGCTGACAAAATCTGTGATTCTGTTTTCTGTAGGAAGATCTAATATTTTTAATTTTGTGAAAGATGCACTACACAAGCTGCAATTAGCATAAATTAATTCTGCCCCAATGTCCTTGAATATGTGCAGTCCCAGGATTACACTGATTGATCAGAGCTTCTCCTGCAATTGCTCCTTGCACATATCATGTGTCATGCCAAGTACGAAAGAAAGACTAAAAAGTACAGATGGAAGCAATAAATTAGAGCATATTCCCCCTGAAACCTGAGACATTTGAAAAGTGCTGGGGAGTTCTTAATTTTAGCATCCTCTACTACTAGTAAATGGTTATGAAATCTACTTTAAAGGTCTGTCTTCCAAACACACTTACTACTTGGTCTCCTGAGAAATAATGGCCTGCTACCTCTGTAGCATCATTAATTCAAGCAGCAGAAGCTTGTACTAAACTATACCTAGAGCTCTCACTATTAAGTATTGTTCTGCATAAAGAAATTTATATTAATAGCCTAGGCACTTTTACTGTGATTTCATACATTAAACCAATGCTAATGTTGTAAAACGTAGGGAGCCAAAAGTTAAGAAATACTGCAGTTGGTGTTCTCTGCAATCTTAAATTGATATTCATGTGCATAAACACCATAATGCACTATTTTATTACATGCTTCTTTCACCCAAAATTCTCTAGCCTCATTAAATACATATAATAAAAATGGTATCATTCATTGTTGCAGAAATGAAGTGTGTAGTGAAAGAATGAAGGGTTTGTTAGGAGAATGATGTCATGGAAAAAGCAAATAAATGCCATTCTTATCCATTGTAGTCTTTTCCTCCATCTGCCACAAAATAATTTGAGGAAGTTTCTTAAATTTTTATAAGTTGTCACTTATTATAGATCTTACTTTCTACAAACCTAACTCTGTGCTATAAAAGTGCTGAGCTCTCACAACCACAGCTGATGGCTAGTGGAGTTTTGCTTTGAAATACAAAGTGCTTTAAAAGGCTATATAAGCAGATAAATAAAACTTTGTGTTATCAGTTTAGGATACGAATTCTTGTGGTTTTCACTTCTGCTATACTTTGGTTCCTTTGTCTGAGAAATAGGGACAGGAACCAAATTGATTGGAGTAGCTGAGGTGTTTAGGGGAGAATACTGTAGAAACAACCAGGAGAAAGTTAGCATCTCTGTAGTCAGCATAGGAAAGACTGTTGTGTAAGTAATAAGGCCAAGGGCCAAAATTAGAGTAAAAGTAACCATGGGGTTATAACAACTCACTCCCTGAGCTCTATCTGTCCTGAGTGCAAATGAGACAGGAGTCCAACTGAAAAATTCCATGCATATAATTGATAACAATATCATAACCTCTACATACAGTGGAACTGAATTAAGACTTCTGTTATTGCCTGTTCTGAACCCTTGACTCTTCATCTTGATGGCCTTTTTCACCTTGCATGCTTTTTTATTCCTGTAGTGAAAACTTCATACATATAAAATATGAGAATATACGAGTTGGTATGAATCTGGATATAAATTCTTCTAAATTTTTATGGATACCTCTTGCATGTAAAGAATATGCAGTGTGGACATCTAGGTAGTCTTTCTTTCAAAGGAAGTCCCCATTTGTTAGTGTTAATAACCAGCTTGCATCCATGCTGAATGAGCAGCTGCAGAGAATCAGGATATTGGAGATGATGCTTCCCTCTGGGTTGCTACAATAAACTCTTGTTTCGGTGCTTTGATTTAAAGCTGAAAATCTCCAAAGGAATGTGTCAGGACACCGAAGGATTCTTTTCCATTTGCAGTACAATGGAGAAAATATTCTTAGGCTCTCCAGAGAGATAAATATGAGATTGCAATACATTAATTGTATTTAAAATGAAAGTGTGTTGAAAGTGCTCTATTGAATATTAAGTAGATCCTATTATAATATACCTCAGATCAGAGTGTAGGATTTTCCCTTAATACTTTGCAAGCTACTGCTTATCTTAACTACAGAAGACATTCTATACTAAGGCTTCTTTTGGCTATAGATTCAAGGGTCCTGAGTCTAATATGGCCTGTAGGATGACTGAGCTGCAGTAGTACTTGCTGAATGATTCATTGAACAGTGTTCACATCATCTTCAAAGAAAAATACTTTTCCTTCCTGCTCAGTGAACAGAAACAGCTGCTGTGAATATGGATATTGACAAAAGGCTAACAGAATCAAGTGAGTAATATGCAAAGGGAAGAGAAAACACACCTATCATGTTCATGCAGGAGGTAATAAGTAATATTACTGTAATACTTACTTTTCAAAAAAAAAATTGTTTACATTAATATATACCTCATATCCAGATTGAACCCAAGATATTTTTTTTAATTCATAGACAATATAGGACTTGTATGTGTTAGCAGGAAAAACATAGTCAGGAAACCCAAATGCTAGAAATGGACTCTGCAAATTTGTGTATCATGTAGCAATCAAATGAAGCTCATTTCAAATAATTAAGTACATACAGTTTCAGTAAACCATTACAATGTGTGGCGTGCTATGTAGGGTTTGAATCCAAAGCTTCAGGGTGAGATTTACAACCTTTGTTATTTTGTGTTGATGCAGTTACTATCAGATTGCAACTGGTATTGCTTTTGCTGACAGTAGCAGCAGTAAATCATTACTCTGTGTGAAGAGCCATAATGGAGAGCTGTGCAGCACAGCAGCAGGGACACCTATTCTGCAGGTAGTGTAGAGAAGCTTCTGGATTTGGGAACTGGAAAATCAAGCAGCTGGGATTTGAACCTGCCATGTTATCATCAGTGGAGGGGGAGATGTACAATGTAAATGGAATGTAGAAAAATGTAAATTCCTTAATAAGAGCTTTGGCATATCTAAACTGGGATGTTTCATGTGTTTAAATTGGGCCAAATTTGGGCATATTTTAATGGGACCAGAAAATACACATACTCTTTTTGGGATTGCTAAATGTTAAGGTCCTCTTCTGCCTACATTTCCAGAAAGACCAGATCACTGACATATGACTGAGGCTGCAGGCTTGAACGTCTCCAGGGCAGATGCATTAGGCCAGGTGCTCCTGCTTGCCACATAGAAGAAAGCTGGTGTCATGAAATTAATTACAAATTATCTTAACTGATATCAATTTTCCAATAACATTTGTGTTGAATTTTGATTCATCTCCATAGTAGTTATTTTTCTTCTACTGAGTGGAGATGGGAAAGCTGCAACTTGTGAGACCTCAGCACTCAGCTGTAAAAGTGCCAGGCCTTTATCCAGGAATTGGAGCAGTTCAGTGTTTCAAAGCTGTGTAAGGTTTTTTTTTTCTAGATTAGACTTTCACAGCATTGCTGGCTGTTATTCATTAGCCCTCTCTCAGACACACTAATTTTCACCCTTTATATCAAGCCTTAGTGACCCACTCTGCAGAAGCTCATCCCCTTTATACAGTCTTCCAGTTATTATGCCTGAAGCTAGCAAAGTCAAATGATGTATGTTTCAGACAGGCATCTAATCAGAGTGATTTGTAGGCACTCTGAGAGGAACCAAAGTCCAACTGGTGCCCCAGTGATAAAAGCCCACTGATTAATCCCAAGGCTACACTTTGCTGTGATTTGCCATTTGTGCAGAATAAATAAAACATGATCCATTTCACGGTCAACTGCTGGAAAACAGTTTCTTGTTGAATTCTCTCACTCTCAGAAATGAGAGAAAGAGAACTTGTCTGGAATTCTACCCCAGCCTTTTTTTCCCCCAACTAAGATTGTTAATGGGTGGGTTTGGTGTTCCAGAAATGTCTCCTAATGAGTACATGATTTAATATAGTAGATGCTGGTGGATTGATTGAATTTTTTCTAATCGGTTTAGACAGGATTATATATCCATCCATAAATAGCTTTAAATGCATGATAAGCATATCAAAGGCCTGGCTGGCAAAGAGAAAGCAATCTCTCAGAGAGGCCCAAAAACTAAGAAACTCAGAATGTGACCTGCTGCACAAGCTACTGCTTTGTGTCTATGAATGTTCTATTTTTCTTGAGAGACCTTTTGCTAAAGGAGAATCAAAATAGTTATTAAAATAAAATTTAAATTCTCTATTTTTCTTGCTGGTTTATTTATAACCTCATTGTTTTATAAGTTGGGCAAAAAAAATGTGTCAGGAATAGAGGCTCTTTCTTACCTGGTTTCCCTTGCACTATGCAATTGGTTGTATTCTATAGTTCTAGAATCAGAAGTGATTTTTCTCTGCTATAACCCGTAAAGAAAGAAGATAATTTGATTAGGTAATTGGAAAAAGTGACTAGTTTGCCTTACTTTTTCTATTTATTGGGCCTGAACTGTGCATAAAACTTTTTATATAGACGGAAAGGAACAGGACAGTATTTACTGCATCCTAAGAGAGAAATATATTGTTGAGGAAAAGCAGTCCATTGATTTTTGAGGGGTTTTTATATGCAAACAGTATTTTGAAGAATCTAGTTTGCTGTTAAGCTGCCTTCATGGTTCAGTGAGATCTGACATCCTGAATCCAGGATGTTGGTGAGAGATTACAGAACTCACTCAGGATACAGCCAAATGTGAGATCTTTCATTGCAAAGATATTTGGCTTTTTGTGAAGAGTAGGAGAAGACAAAAGACTAAAAAGGACTTCTGTACTTGACAACCACATGACTGGATGATATGAAAGGCAATGTTTGGAGGAAATAGTGCAGAAATAGCATGTTATTTTATGGCTTGGAGCTAGAATGAGACTCTTTTGCAGAAGACAGGTACTTATTTTCTCTATCAAGTAAAGCTGCTATTGGGTACCACTGGCCAGTGGGACTTTTTTATTGATGACAGCAAGCCATGACTGGGTGTGTCACAAAGAAAGAAATGAGAAAAAGAAAATTTTACTTTTCCACTAAGTGATTTAGTAGACAGATAGGTGGAAAAAGAAATCAAAACACCTTTATTCCAAGAACTGTAAGAAAAGGGGCTGGCTTTACTTTTATGTGTACTCTGAATTTTCTGTTTCTTTTATCTTAAGTAGTGCTGTGTTTGAGAATTAAATGTCTGTAACAAACAGTTTAGTTAGACACTCCAGCTTAGTTGTAGCATGAGAGAGTAATTTATTTAAATTCTCAGAACAGATGAGTTTTTTCTTCTTGGATTTCTGGTATGTATGAAAACTGGTTTTATTTTGTATCTTTATTAAGGGCCCCTAGGTTTTGAACCAGTCCTTTGCTCCTGCCGACTACACTCTCTGGAAAGACACACAGCTTGATCTGGAAGGAGTCATTCTTAATTCTGAAGAGACACTTACTAATGCAACCATGTCCAGAAGACACGAGCACCTCAGCTTCTAAATCAGCCCAAGGGAGTTCCAGATGCTCTCTGGTTGAAACTGAAGACTAAAAAATCAATTTTCATGTCTGAAAAGATTTCCCTTCTGTATGCCAGAGCAGACTATAGGATCAATTCAGAACTGTAGGGAACCTTTTCTTGCTGCAATTTTTCTCTCTGCTCAGTAGCTAGAACAGTAGGTAACACATCATTCAGAGCTAGCAGCATGGATTCTAGTGATGGCATGTCATTTAAGAGGAAAAGAATGCTTTGTTGACAATATAACTTTTTGCTTTATGATTTGGTTATGTTACGTGCAGCAAGATGTATTTAGTGATGTCAACTACAAAGGAATTATGAGAGCTTTACCTAGGTTTGTGACAGCTGCCAAAATTTGTTGTCAGACTCATACTCACATTTTATTTTTCCTAAGAGTGGTTCAATGCAGTCTTTTAGAGGTCTTTACATGCTTTTAAACACCATGTTAATACTTCTCAGCTAGGAATTCTGGAAAATTAAAACCCTTTCCCATCTTCACACATCTATACATTCAGCAGTTCCTAGTTCCATACAAATGAAGAATATTATGAGACTATTAAGTTTTCCATGGTTCTTTATTTTGGTTGCTAAAAAGATAAATCTGATTTTTCAGTCGATTCTTGGGATTGCTTGGACATCTGTATGCCAAATTGCTGTTGTTAAAACAAATCTTATTGAAGATAAATTTTTTGCTGTGTCCTGCAACACCTGCTAGTTATACAAGTCTCACTGGAAAAAAAGCCTACCAGTGTGAGTTTTGTAAGCATTAGTATCTTCTTTCTGCTTTTCCAGTTGACTACCACATTTTTTCTATTTCTTGTGATGGAAGCCATTCCTCTTCTAATGAACACAGTTGTTGCAATCATTCCAGGATTTTGTTCTAGTGAGCTTAGTGCCACTGTCCAAGAGTAACAGGACACTGCAGCATCCATCTCCCATTGCAGAAGTAGCAAACATCATTCATTAGGAAAGAAAAAACATTTTACTTTTCCTAAGGTCCTTTCTATTGGCACACAAATGAAACTCCATAGAGAGGATGGAGAGAATGCATTTCTTAGCAATGGTATTGAACTTGACATTAATGTTGTTAGTGAAAAGAAGCTTTGAATCTGTAGAAATATTTTCCCTTTTTAGTTTGGCCTCGTGGGTTTTTAATTTTCCTGTGTAGATGTTTCTTGACTCATGGTAGAATAGAGTTTTTTAAGGTTTACTGAACTGTTAGCAGCAGTTAACGAATTACTAGAAAGACTAAGCAATTGATCTTTACAGAATAGTACTTTTAATCCATGGCAATTCTGAATTACTAATTTAATTTGCAAAAATTAGGTGTCTGTAAAAGTTTAGTAACTAGTTGGCAACTATTTCCATCCAGCATTCCCAGATAAATTTTTAAAAAATTATTTCTACCTAATAGTGACAGAATTTTGAATGCTTAGTTAAAACTTTCTCTTTCCTTGCATCTCATATGCTTCTGAACTAATAGTGAACTTGGCATTAATGTTGTTAATGGGAAGAACCTTGGATCTGTAGAAACATTTTCCTTTTTTGTCGGCCTGTGAAAACCCCTTTCTGGATAGGTATTAGCAGAGAAAGTGAACTAATTGAGGCACTAATCACACATTCTCTTAAATCTCTTGTAAGGACAAAATCAGACCCAGAAATAATTCTGATTTCTTACTAAATGTAATTTCTCCTAAGCAAAACTACTGATTTGCCTGTGTTTTCATTTGTTTTCTGAGCTCCACATCCGTGACTGCTTTGCATGCTCGAAACATGAGATTTGCCTTGTCTGGTTTCTTCTAGCAGTGCAAGATGCTTTAGGAAGACTTGTATTTTTGAGTTTGTTACCAACTGTTTAAGGAACCATCTGTTCCAATATGGAGGGTTTCTCCCTGGATGACCAATTGTGTGAAAAGACATTGTGAGGTAGCTGGGAAGGAGCATCCTGCTCACTCAGCCGGAACTGAAACATCACTGATGACATCCTTGAAGGGTGCACCCATAGCTGCCATGTGAGCTCTACTCACACTTCTATTGCCTGCAGTGCTCTTGCTGAAACACGAAGTGATGCTGCTTCTGGGAGGTCAGATTATCAGATCTTCAGTCTTTTTCCTTCCCAGGAACTCTGCCATCTGGTAGGTAAATGCTGGGGTACTGCTTGAAATCAGACACAGTATAAATCTACACGTTAGAAAAACACTCAGATGTTAGTTAACATGTTAGAAAGAAAAAAAAGGGAAAGGATGTGTACTGAAGGGTTTTGTCATGGTTATGTGGCTTATTATATGCTCACCTCTTAACTGCTATTCCCTTTTATAGGATCACAAACTCCATGCTTAATGAACCATGACTTCAGATAAGCTATCAATACTGGTAGGTTGAGAAAGTCCCTGGCTTCCAGGATTTGCATCATGTTGCATCCATAATATGGATACACGTGTAGTTACTACACATCAAAGAAGAACAGGGCCAGGCAAACACTACATATTTTTAATAGATTTATAACTAGATAACTAGATTTATTCTGAAAGGGCAGAAACGGGATTTTTCATTTTGTAAGAAGTTTCATGTCTATAAAGTCTGTCTTGTCTGAAAGCAGAAATAGGAATGAAGACTTTCGGGGGAAAGTCTGTGAAATGCCTTCCTAAAACAGTGTTATTATGGAGAAGCTAGGCTTATTTTAACTCAAATATAAATTAAATTTTAAGTTTGATTTTATTTTGAGTAACTGTTTTGAAAACAAATGGTTTGCATAATAATCTGCATATTTTTTCCAGTTTGACTACAACTGTAAAAAGATGAAATATCTGTGAACAGGCATTATCTAGTGGGGAAAAAAACCAACAAATGCATACAAATCCTCATTTGGGAATTTTTGAAAAACCCTAGTTTTATCCAAGAGGCATTCTCCCTTGTAACTTGTTCTTGGGTTCCAAAAAGGGCTGATTGCAAAATGTCAGCATGGTACATAAGGTCTGGAATCCCCAGAGCAGCCAGTGGTAAGAACACACAAAATCACATGGCTCCCAGACTGGAGGGGAAGAGAACTGGTATTCCAGGAATTACAAATGAAAAATATTAGCTAGGTTAGGTAAATGGCATCCTAGTTTCTTCCTGTCAATATAATGGAGCAGTTGGGGACAAAAAGAAAGGTTATTTACAGGAACTGACCAGCAAGGTAGAATTTTCTAAAAGATTTCTAAAGATTTGCATTAATTCATTGCTGCATTCAAGACTTCCAGCTTGGACTTTTTTTAAGCGACAACTTTTATCTTTTTGAGATCCTTGAGTCTGTGTGATAATATATTTTTAACACGAGTTGTTAGCCTTTAACCCTTGAGAGAAATCAGATGGATTTGCTGAGCTGATTTAGAACTTCTGCTCTTGGATGCTTCATTTGCTACCCAGAAGGTTTTATTAATTTTCCCGAACTCTACCTGTGTGTGTTCTAATGTCTCCTCTTACCTGCTTGAATGATTCTCTCTAGTGCTGCTTTATGCAAGCCACAGCACAGCCAAACTCTTCTCAGAGATTGAATGAGTGACAGCATGTATTTTCAAGGTACACTAAATGAGAAATGTGCAATTTAAGCAAAGCATTCACACATTTGAATGAAAGACTGAAACTGTTGAAATTGCAGCTGCCGGCAGGAAATTGATGTACCAGTTGCTATTTACCTAGCAGAAATTAGTTCTCTGTGATCAGTTTTATTAAACTGGATGGAAAAAGCAAGCATTCCCTCAAGAGGGTTAAAAAAAATGTTCTCTTCAAAGTTGAGAGAGTTAAACGTGCTACTTCCCTGTGTCATTGCTGTTTTCTTGTCATGTCCCTTGTTATTGTTTTGGGTTTTTTCCCTGAAAAACTAGCACTATAAAATAGACTAATAAGCTTTCCTAGCTGACATTTGACTCCATCCAGAGCTTCCCCTTGCACTTTGGAATCAGCTCCACGAGAGGAGATTCTTCAGTCAGAATGTTCTCCTGAGGAGCACAGGCAAATGCACCAGGGCTCCACCTTTCATTTCCTGAGCACACAAGCCAGACACCCTGCAATATAAAGTTATGTCTGAATAAAGGGGTGGCCTTCTATTGCTAACAGGTAACTTTTTAATAAAGCAGACAAGTCCCTAGGGAATCTTGCTGTCATGGAGAGGTTCAGCTGTTTTCACATTCAAATGCTTCAGGGTTGCATGATCTGTCAGTCTTCCCTACTGAAGGGCTGTAAATTATTATTGGTTATTAATATAGCATGGTAGTATGCAAGGTGCACCACACTTGTTAACTTTGCCAAGTTAATCTGTGTCTCAAAGCACTTGAAGCCTGTTTCTAGAAGGGAGAAGGTCTGCATGTGTCAGATACTTGCAACTAGAGAACGTAAAAGAAGCTCTTAAATCTAAGGCTGAAATAAAGTTTTTAGGAGAGAGTTTTCTAGTAGCACAGAAAACTAGGTGTATAGTCCAAAGCAAGGGCAACCATTCCCCTTCCTATTGAGCAATGAGAGATGGGGCTGGAGCCAGTTTTGCTTGATGGGAATCCAGTGGTCACAGCTCTTTCTAATTCTGCCCGGGCTCTCATATGCGTGTGAGAGTAGCTGTGTGATACTTAAATGATAAAAAGTGCCTCATATTACTGTGAAAGACCAGAGTGGTTCTGTGTTCTTTAAGGCCAGGATTCCTGTTACCTGGGAGATGTTCCTGAGTCTGGTGGTTTTGCTGGGTGAAGGCTCTCAAGTAGTACACAAAACCAGCTTTATCTTACCTGTCTACTTTTCTAGTAAAATGTAAAGCAGATGGATTATGGGGTTTTGTCTAGCTATAGTAAATCTGTCTGGGAACTAACCCTGGAACTAATCACTTGTGTTTTTCAAGTCTGTGTGCCTAAAATTAAACACCTGCATCCACATCAGTCACTTCAGGCACTGAAAGGAAAAATAGGCCTTGTTTTCCAGAGCAGTTAATTCAATGAGAGGGCTTGCAAGTACCAAGGTAAAGGGTTATTGGCAGATGAAAGTACTCAGCACTTAGAAAATTCAGGATTCCAGGAAAAATTTTTAAATAGGCATGTTTAGATGTTTGGGCCACTGTGTTTCTTTATAATAAAGATTTTCTTCCTTTTCCTCTTTTTAATTCCTCCACACACTTATTTTAGGGGTTTTCCCTTCCTTTTAGTCTCTCTTTCAGTTTTTATGAATTTAGCTTATTGTTAGCAAATCATAGGAGAAGAGAATAATGGAAATATGGCTGAACAGCATATTGAGAGATTGCCTAGCCCATCCATTTTTCCTGCTGAGAACACCAACTAAAGCCAAGATAGGCAAGAGAGCAAAGTGAAAGAATATTCCTGCTTTATTAGCTTGGGCTGCGTATCCATGACTCTACTGTCAAAGGAAGGCAGGGCTACCCAGAGCTCACAAAGGGACACAGTCTGAAAGAAAACCAAGTTGAAGCAGCAGCATGTCTCCTCCATACCTCAGAGGCAAGAGACCTCAGTATCAAATCTAACTTTTTTTTGCCTCCCCTCATAGTCCTATCCCAGTTTTAAAGTACTGATGGGAGAAGGTACCTTCAGGGCTTCAGAGGGACACATGGTCTGCAGGTTGGGCATGAGGCTGAGGATGCATGAACACCAAAAGAAGGTACACATACTGGAGGCAGGCGGAGCAGGGGATAAGGAGTGATGAGGCAGACAGAGTAAACTGGCAAGGAGCTGATATTGATTACACTGGAACTTTTTCCAGGAAAGGCTGGAGATAGATTTTTTTTTTTTTCTCTGCTCCATAACAAGTTCAGCTTTATCTGAGTGTTCTTGAAAAGCATTTCCCTATGGAAGTGGCATGGTAGTGTAGGCACTTACGAACAGTTTAAGCAACTTACTCCTTACTTTACTGTCCTTATTATTCATAAAGTTTTCTCAGATATTCCTCTCCACAGCCTCTCCCCTGTTAGAGCCCTTGCCTTCTGAAAGAAGTGTTTTATTTCTGTAATGATAGTCGGAGCACAGCATACTCTCACTTTGTTTGCAATGTTTCAGCATCTCACTCAAGTCATTCTAGTCTTTGACAGGGTCCTTGATGTGTATGGGCATGATTTTAATGGGCCAAGTTGTTTCTGGCATTGTGACAAATGAACCTATGAACCTAATTTTTCAAACTATTACATTTTCTAAAGCTAGATTACAGGTTTCCAAGAATATCTAGAATCTTGGAAAAAATATGAATTTTATTAATTTAAAGCATTGAGCAACCAAAGAGTATTTTTAAAATATGTTCTTGCCATAAAGCATCACTAAATAGGTACGTACACAACTCATGGTTGTGAGACTTTCAGCATTGCTTGAAACCCTATGAAATGAACATATAAATTAAAGGCACCACTACCACCACAGTTAAGGTAGAAATTGAGAGTGCTGGTTACTTGTTAGTGTTACCTGTTGGCCAACAAAAGTGGCAGGCACTGTCATGAATGTTTTCCTGGTGAGTAACATGCTGGTCAGGTAGCTGAATTACTCATGCTCAACTGCACTGCTAAGCAATGGGTCAAGGTTGATAGTGTGAATGTGCAAGTGCAAGCTTGTTTCTGAACAGATGTGTAAACAAGTAGTTTCTTGTCTGTTTCCTAAATGGCATTTTTTATTTCCCACCCAGACCAATTACTTCAAAACCACTTCATTCCATCACTTCAGATAATGGTGAGCGTGTTCTTTTTAAACAGCAAAATGTGGTCAAAGCAAATATGGCAAACCCTGTTTGGGGAAATAGCTGCGAGGTCCACTGTGTGCACGTATTACTGTTTGGGAAGTGCTGCTCTCTTAGTTCTGTTACTGAAGAGAGAAGCAGGTATTTTCTTTCAAAAGCAGTGAAATATGCCAGAAAAATATTGAGATCTGCATTTTAGGAACATCTTAGTGTGTGATAGCTACCTGCAAGTGAAACTGAGGATAAGGCAAATTAGATTAGGGGGGATAAAAAGCACTGCAGGCTTGCTTTCATTCATTCTAGGACACAAAGGACATGAAACCAAGAACATCTTTTAGTGCACAACAGCAGAACAAAGGCATCTAGAGAGTACATGAAGCAGACACCCTCCCTAACAGTTTCCTTTGCTTTTTAAAGGATCAGAGATTCAGCCTGAAGAAATTCTGCTTAAAGGTAGTATTCTCACCTGTTTAATTTCTCCTGGCTACTATTGTGTACAACCATCTCAGCTAAGTCCATTGGCAAGGTGGACAAAAAAAAAGTGCAGCAGGTTTTGAACAGCAGCTACAACCTAACAGACTCAAGGCAAATATAGACTAGGTGAAAAGCAACAAATATTGGAGAACAGAGTTGAGCCATCAGCATGCTTTTAGTTCTTTACATTTGGGAGGAGTTGTCAATTCATATCTTTGATGGTCTGAGGAGGAGAGCATTGAATGTAGTCTCAGGTACCTCAGGATGCTGAGTCCTTCCTCTGTGATTGATAAACAGACCCGAGGCTTAGTGCAGGATTAAAAGAGGAATTGGATGATATAGATATATATGCCTATCATACAAGGTTTGAAAGCAAACCAGATGGATGTTGTACTTGTAATTCAAAGGGTGATAAGGAAGATGCCAGGGCAGACAGCTCTTGAGAAGCTCCCAAGGACCACGAAACAGTATTGAGCAGGAAACAGGATTCTCTAAAAACTGAAAAGAGAATTGTCTCCCAGAGGGTAACACACTGCATAAACTATTTCATGTGCATTAACAGGAGCATGGAGACCCTTTAGCAAAGGGTGTTTGTAGGCTCCAGATACATAGCTGTTACTTTTGAGGTATTAGTTCTGTTCTTTGTTTTGCTACAAGAACTTTGGGAAGCTCAATTATTTTTGTGTTGGTTTCCCTATCCAAAATCCAAAGATTAATACTATTCTATGCTTTAGAGAAATTTGCAAATACTAGTGAATTAAATTGCTTAACTGTCTATAGGTTTCATGTGACTTAAAAGTAGAACATTTTGTTCTACAAAGCTTGAGATATTTCTTTCTTGGGAACAAGCTTCTCATCCTGCTGCAATATGTATGGAGTATGAAAAAGGATATTGTTTGCTTAAAGTACTTCTCTAAAAGTTGTCAGTTGAGTGAGACTGTGGAGGACTTGGATTTGACCAATTTTTTTAAGAGTGTTTGAGTGATGTGAATTAGATTTGGGAAATTATTAATTCTCATCTAAATTAAACAAACTTCCTAGTATTGGCAGGAGCCAGGTCATCTGTGATACTCCTCCATCCAATCAAAAGCAGAAAAAAATGCTTAAGTACTCTTTTCATAAATAAAAACAATGGAAGATTAAATTTTCTCCAGTTTTATTCTTTTGGGCTGAAGAGGATACATGTATATCTGTGTTGACTGTGTGTCTGAATTGGCAGACAACACATTAGAGCCTGGTTTCCTTGCCAACCAGTGCTTAAATGCAATGTTTCCTACAACAAAACAACAAGACTGCATGCTTAAAAAAAAAAAAAAAACAACAACAAAAGCACAAAACCCTCAAAACCCCTATTTGTAGTGAATGATTTGGGCCTCTCTTAGTATTCTTAATTCTTTGAAAGCAAATCTGAAATTAAGGGCACAGCTCTTCCCTGCAACAAGGGCTCTTAGACCATTTCCCCAGTATTTTGCATTGATGACTTCACAAGACTGAAGTGGCAAAAGGTAGACTTGTAGATCACACGTGAACTCAAGTCCAGGCTGTTGAGGTTTTCAGTTAAAGAGCAAGGGGCAGCAAAAGAATAAACACATCCATATTGTAGAACACTTCTCAAAAGCATTCACATGACAGATGCTGTAGCAACATGTTGGACTAAGGATTCTTCTTCTGTTGTTTACAGTTTTAATAAGTACTTACTTAGGTTTCTGTCTGCATTGGTTGGTTACAGAAGAAATCCAAACAAAACTGTGCATTAACTCAGAGTGGTTGGTTCATGACTGCTGTTTGAGGTCAGGATTCTTTCCTCATTCCCATATTTCTGCTCTCTGGTCGAGCTCCCTCTTCCCAAACTGACATAACAATTACAGACACCTTGGTTCACTTAGCTTCCGTGTCATTTAGAATTTTCACTAAGCTGAGGCACAAATAACGTTTTTACCCCTGTGAGTAAATAAATGCTAAGGCAATGTCTACTGATTCCTCTGAAACCTCAAGATGTCTTGGAGCATAACTGATTGATTTGATTAAATGGCACCCATAAGACTGTTGTTGCAGAAGAATGATTAAGCCTAAATTATCTGAAAGACTCTGACTCAGGATATAAACAATGCAAGAGCAATTGAGAGACCCTGAATCATGAACTGTGACATGATATATCCTGGAGTTCAATAAGCTAATGGTGCTATTAATGACTAAGCTAAAGCAAGCAGAGGTTTTGTTTGCTTCTGATTTCGTGTCTTCCACCCTCAGTCTCTGCAGGTGGCTAAACATGCAAAAGTACTTCTGAAGTGGGGGGGAAGGGAAATAGAGAAGAGAATAAAGTAGGAAAAGAGAAGCAAAGGGATTTATGTTTTTGTTTACATCTAAAAAATTTCCTGATGTCCCTAGGGTAATGGTGTTCACAGTGAGGGAGAGAGGGAGGGAGGAAGGCTCCCAAGCTCTTGTGGGGGAGGGGGTTGAAGAATAAGGCACCGATAAGAAAACAAAAAGCAGAATGTAAAGTACAGCCAAGGGAAAGAGGACATGTTTTTTAGACAGGAGAAGACAAAAAGAGATGTGGGGTGGGGGGAGGAAAGAAGAGATGTCCAAATGGTTGTCAGGATTCTTTATTATCTCTTCTAGAAATTCTCTGAGCAGCAATGGCAATAGTGCACAGAGGTTCCTATAGGGGAAAAATAAGCCAGTCAGTAGGTTGTTTACAAATTGTTGTCATGAAATTTTCACATTCATTGACACAAAATAATTTATGGATTAAAATTAAGTAATGCTCCCTCCCTCTTAGTATATAATGATGACAGGTGATGCTGAATAGCATGCTCCCTTGGAAAAACAATGTTATTTCATAATAAATAAACTGAAATTTCAGTGACAGACCTGACAGGTTTTTTATCTTATTTTCATAATATCTGAAAGAGAGGGAAAGAAGTGCAGTTAAGTCTTTCTTATTGTTTTCCTTAAATTAAATAAAAGGAATAAGAAGGGGATGGGAGAGAAGAGCCCACTGTTGAACAACAAAGTTATCTTTCTAGTCATTTCTATGGCAAATGAATGTGCTTCTCAAGGATAAGTATCATAATGAAACCTTATGCAGTGGTCATAGGGAATTCCTGCCAGAACTAAAGAGAAGTGAGTGCAAAGGACTCAATATTAATGAAAAGTGTCATTAGGTATTTCAGTCTAACAAGCAGAATTTTTTCCTGTAGTGACACAGTAGTGACAAATGGTTCATCTTAACTCGGTGTCCTTTAAATCATGACAAAACTTAATACTAAGGGGAGAAGGATGCTCACTCAGCTCTTAATGAAAAATGTTAGTAGCCAGGTCCTTGTGTTTGCCTTCAAGTTGGCTATGAATATGTATAAATGTTGGCTGAGCACAAAGAATGAGGAGATATTCATAATGTGGAACTGTCTCTTTTTATTAGCATTTAAGTAAAGATAAAACTACCCTGCAGGACCACATGCAGACAAAATGAACAGTGAGACAGAACAACCTTTTAAATTTTTCCTTACATTGGATTTACCTGATTAGAAGGTGTCCAGGTATCAAAATCATAAAGCATTCTCTAAAATGAAAATCCCTAATGGCTTCATTAATACTGTGAACTGACATGAAGCTTCAGGCACAGGACTTTAGTGTACTTTGGCATCTAAAGAGGGGCTCTCTGGAGAGCAGAGAAACAGTGAGAGCTGGCTTCAGAAGTGCTATTGCCACTGCTGTATTCAGTGTTGAGATAGAGCAGGATATTACTGTCTTTACACATTGGAAATATGGGAGTCTGTCCCCCTTGGTGGTGGGAAGCAGGGCTTTGCTTTGCACCCATTTCAGAGCTGCTGCATGTAAGGGATAGCAACAGCCTAAGCTCATCAGCTGCTGTTAGCAGGAGCTATTTGACTGCCACAGGGTTTGTTTGCAGAATCGGTGCTGGAAGCCACATCTTCAGTAGAGCCATCACTCCTGCAGTGAGTGGTGATCGTTTGCTTTTTTAGCTAAAATGTACAAAAACTAGGAGTCTTTTAATCTATCTCTATATGCAGTGGGCTGTGCCTTAATCCAAGCTATCTTGTGAGGAACTAAAGCCAGATAAAGTCTGAGTGCTGATAGTGTTATCAGTTGCTGGTCAGAATCACCAACATGCAGTAGTGCTACTCTGGGCGTCTCTGCAGGGGAGGATCAAAAGGAAGTTGAGTATTGGAGGTAGATTGGCCAAAAATGTAGGAATAAAAAAAAAAGGGCTGCTTTCTAAGTTCAGAGTGTTTCTTAGGAAATTATGTTTTTAATTATGATGTTGATGTTGTGATAGCTAGTGGAAAATCGAATTAGTACACAGGATATTAGCAAATGTCCAAGGCTTTTAGAGAAGAGATAAAAAATAAAGGAACTCTGCTGGGATGAATCTATGCTGGGTCAGCCAAAATCCAGCAGGCTTGAGACCCAACCATATCACCTGCCCTGTGGTTTTCCTTTCAAGTGGTTTCAAGCCGGGCATCCAGGAGTTGATCTGGGGTGTCAGCTGCATCAAGACAGAGTGTCAACATGCTTCAAACACAGCACACATTCAGGATAACAGAGTTTAGAGAACAAGAAAAAGGCACAGAATCCAAACCAGAGTTTGTACTGGCAGATACCTAAATCTGGTTTCCTTTCCTCACCACGAGATGCACTGATTGGACTGTAAGTTCATTGCAAGCATTCACTATTAGCAGTGCCCCCTATGAATACCACGTTGCATTTATTAGTAGGTAAGTGTAACATCCTTTGGTGTCAGATGGGTTGTAGGCATACTTTTCTGTTCTCAGGTGAACAGTGCTCCTTTAGGCCAGTATCCTCACACTGGCAAAGTTCCCTCATGTACTGTAAGCAATTTTAATTACATCTATTGCTGTATTTAATTCTCTAGTATACTACCACTGACAAGTAGGCAGGTTTATATATATAGCAGTCATTTGATTGAGTATTCTGCATGTAGTGTCTGTTTGTGAGTGTGTATTTAACAGCAGCTAAGTATGTATGGGCCTCCCAGATCTAGATTGTGCCTAGCAACAGAGATTTTTGTGAGAAGAGTTTCTATCCATGGTGGGGAAGGCCAAGTTAAGGACTGTGTTAAATAAGCTGGATGTATAAAATCCATCAGATAAGACAGATTGCATCTAGGGATGATGATGAAGCTGGCACATGTCATTGTAAAGCTAAGTTCTTATCTTGAGAGGTGACAATCCAGGGAGGTTTCTGTTGATTGGAAAGAATGAAATGGTGCACTCTTTTTCAAAAAAGACATCAGGCAAACTAACGTAAGACAAACTACATGTTGGACAGTCTTATGTCCACTAAACCCTGAAAACTTTGACATAGACACTATTTCCAGGCATGTGGAGGATAAGAAGGGGGTTGGAAACAATGCAGATTTTGAAGGACAAACTGAAGGCGATCATGAATGTCTTGTCTTCTGTGGTGAAAAAACTGGCACTGTTAATGAGGGAAGAACACTGGATTTATTTTAGCAAGGCTTTCAGCACTGTCTTTTGTAGTATCCCCATAGTCAACTTTAAGAAATATGAATTACAGAATTACAAAATGGGCAAAAAAAATGGCTGAAGTATCAAAAAGGCTTAAAATTCCAGCAGTACTATCATACTTTTGCTGCAGGCTCACTATACCTAGCATTCCTCATGAGTCACTTCTAGGCCTGCCATTGCTTTGCATCTGCAGCAACAACCTGATCAACAGGACAAAAGGACCTGCCCTCAGGAGCTTCTCAGGTGACAGCAGCTGGGAGGGAGCTGATGGCTGCTGGACGGCCCCAGCCCTGCAGAGGGACTCCGGTCCCTCCGTGTCACTGCCAGCCACAGGGGTGACCTGCTGGGATGCCCAGGAAGCTCCAGGCACGGGCTGGGGCTGCAGGCCAGGGGCAGCCCTGCAGGGACAGGGCTGGGGCCCAGCAGGTGAGAGCGAGAGCACGAGTCAGGAGTGGATCCTTGCCATGCTGGAGGCCAAGCCCGTCCTGAGCGCGAGTGTGGCTGCCAAGTACAGGGAAAGGGCTGTGACCCTCTGCTCAGTAGCTCATGAGGCTTCATCTGGAACACCCTGTGTCCGGATTTGGGACTTCCTGGGACAAGACCAGTCTTGACAGCATGGAGAAGATCCAGAGCAGGGCCCAAGGGTGGTGCAGCATAGGAAAGAGCAGGCTGAGGGGATGGAATTTTTCCCTTCAAACACCTGCCAGGAGCCACAGAGAAGACAGACTCTTCTCAGAGGTGCAGAGAGGAAAGGGACAGGAGCCAACAAGTTGGAGCAAGGGCAGAGATGTCTGGGAATTGGGGAAAAGAAGTTTCCCAAAGAGCGTGGATAAGCCCTGAGTCAGGTTGTTGCAACCGAGGCTGCAGAAAATCCATCTCTCGAGGCCCTGGAGACTTCATGGGAAAAGTCCTGTGCCACATGATGGAGCTTTCGAGGTAGCCCTGCTTTGAGCAGAGGGCTGAGCAGAGACTATCAGAGGTCTCTGCCAATCTGCATTCCTCCTTGAGTCTGCATTGGGTTGGTTTGTTTGCCTTTAGGAGGGTGAGCAAATATGGAGGGAGGGGGGAGTTGACAGGGGAACCTTTGGACCTTTTTGCTGTGAATGAGAGGTGTGTGCCTGTGACAGGTGCAGGCACAGGCATAAACAAATGGATCCCCATGACAGAGGAGGTCTGTAAGCCCTGCCAGCAGTGCAAATATCTGTTATGTCCAAGAATCTGGACACCTCTCTTTATCTCTTGCTATTTTCTCAAGGAACTTCCTTCCCGTTTCCAAGAGCCTCCTCCTCCCAAGGCTTTGTATGCCATTTGCATAAGGGACTAATTATAATCAGGGCTGTGCAAGCAGCAAAGATGTGGGTAAGGGAAAACCTGTTTGATCATCAAAATTGCTCACTTTGGAGAGGAGGAGTTTAGATGATTACACATGCAGATGTGTATGCATGCACACAGGGGTTATTTTATTTTGCCTTTTAATATTTACTGTTATCATAAGGTGTATCCACTTCTCAAGCTTGTATATTTGATAAAGTTATCTTTAGAATGGTCCTCTTTTCAAGCATTTGTTGACTTTAAAGCCTTTTCAGTGAAGCATACTTAGATGCAAAGATGTTGCAGTATTTTCTATCCTTTTAATTCCTTGGGCATGAATCTTTCTGACCCTTTCATTATGCTCACTCCCATTCTGCTGATTTGTTGTTGAAAGGTTTGCTAAAAGCACTGTTTATTTCTATAACTCATAAGGGAGTTTGCCATTTTGCTTGTGGTTTAGTAAGAATAATAAAAAAAAAAAAAAAAAGAGGTTTTATAAATGTAACTTCATTTAAAAAAGAAAAGCAAATGCACCAACATGTTTTAATGAGAGCTATTAAAATAATTAGTCCCTATCCTAGGATGATTGCAAAAGGAAATAAGTAAAGAGAATGAAACATATAACAACTGGATTATAAAATGAACAACCAGCATAAAAATTAAATGAGTCAAAAGTTTAAACCAGAATGTGACTGAGTTGCAGGGTAATGTAGGAGGAGAAAATGTAATTGTGCTTATTCCATGGCAGTTTACTTGAACTAAATGTCCCTGAAAAATGTCTGAGACTAAGCTAAGTGTGGGTAGAGGTTGTACTTTTCAAAAATGTACCACCGTATTTGATTTCAGGACAGTCAGTGGGTCAAACTTTGCCTAAGGCAATCACAGCAGCTTTAACAATCAAGTGCTTAGGGGAATGGGATAAAATGTCTCCTTCTTGCTTTGATTTGATCTCACTCCTTATTTTATTTTTGCCTGCTGGATGGGTCTGTGCTCATTCATTCATGTCCAGTGCTGCCTCACACTGAGAGAAGAAAGATGGGTACTGCAGGCTCACTCCCAGTGCCAGCTGTTCTTTTTTCAGCCTCATGGGTCTTGCCAACCACTGTCTCACTCTGCTCCTTGCAGTGAGCCTTCTTTTTGTTGAGTGCTTCTCCTTGTATAATTGTCATACTCTTACCTTAAAACAGTATCAAACAAGAAAGGTATTGCTCTGTTGATGCTGATGGCTCAGTATTACCAGTGTCAGAGATGTCAGATCCTGGTAGTGTGTTGTCTGATAACTGTCATAGGCTTCAATATGAATATTGCAATGTGAAGCTCTAATAATGGTTTACATGAAACTCAGAAAACATCCCTTGTATTGCTGTGTGAAGTTACAAAGTATATACTGATCAGATGGATATCTTGTAATTTGGAACATTAGGTATTTAAATATAAGTATTATTACTATTTATAATATCCTATAAAACAATTACTTTATAAATAACCACAAGTCTTATTTAATCTGATGCTGCAGAAGCCTCTGTTCAAAGGCCATCTTTGCACTGTCAACCTGTAAAAGGGACTGAAGTGTGACTTGTCTGTCAGAAGTGGGTCAAAGCAAGCTAGACCAATTCATGGCTCAGAATGTCCATCTGTAACCACATCTCCCAAAAACCCCTATATTTTGGGCAGTATTGTGTTCAGTATATAGCAACAGAATTAGAACAGTCTATTGGAAAACTCCCTATGTGTATATTTCCCAGAAAAGATTCTAGAAAAAGGATCAGGTTGAAAGATATTTCAGGAATCACAAATAAAAATTCCTATAGAGTTGAGACCCAAACCTAAAAGGAGATTTGTACAGGCTTTTACTCAGCCCATATTTTTAAAGGAAAAGAGTGCTTATGCTAATTTTAGGGAAGACATGTTATTAAGAACAAGGTTTTCTGCGACTTAAAACAAGCTAGCACCACCACATACCATAAATAATGGTTCTTATATATTTTATTCCTGAAGACGGAAAGATTATATTAATGCAATAATACTTACAGCTGTGTAAACTTGTCCTGCTTATTCAAGGTTGTCTTTGAAGTCTTAGAAAGCACCAATGAGGTGCTTCAGTAAGTTTTTTGTCTTGTTTAGGGAAGCAAACCAGCTGTGGCAGGTTTAATCAGAACTAAACCTCGTTTGAGTCAAATGGAAGCTACAAAACCAAACATGCTGGACAAGTTACAGCAGAGCTAAGGCCTGTTCTTTCAGCTGTTCCAGGGTGTGGTGTCTGGGGAGGGGGGCAGTGTCTATGTACATGCTTACAGAGACTGGATTAAGTATCCCTAGAGCGTAGGAGGCTGGCAGTCATCCTGTAGCTACTTGTCTATGCTCCCAGGGAGATGTGCTAGTGGGGGTGCTTGGTTTAGCAAGGTATACCAGACACCAAAGGGACAGGCGATGAGAGCTTGGTAGTGGGCTCTTCTTGCGTTGGGTTGCAAACAGTGGGCTGCAAATTTGTCCAAAGATTTTCAAGTGACACAAAAGGCAAATACTCATTGGTCTTCAGGGCTGGTTTCCCAGAAAGCCAGATAATCTTATTTGGAGCATGATATTTGAGATAAAATAAGTATTTCATTTAAATTGACATGTTTCTTTCAAAGTGCTGTTATTTACATTCAGCCTAATCCTGCAGCAAAATCAGCTCTAGGGGAGGTAGCTACAACCACACTGACATTTACATTTCATTTGTTTATACTGGATCTGAGTTTATGTCTATGCATTTTACCAGTGGCTGCAGAAGATGAGAATAGCTTTAGGAAGGAGTCTGCATGTTGATGAAAGAGTGGGTTATGTGCTTTTCATAACTGTATTCCTGACTCATTATTCACAGCACAAAGAATTCTCTTGTGGCATTCCTCTTCTTATGTGGTTAGTGTACCACTCCCACCTTCCAAAAGTCTCAGCCACTCAAAGGCATAATTTTCTAAAGTATAGGCTGTAAAATTAAAGGTTACATTTCAGTTTCACAAGTGAACCAAGTTACCTGGCAGTTTTAGAAGAACGTACATGTGCGTAATAGTTCAGAAATTAGACACAGAAAAACCCACCTTAAAACCACCTAACAATAAAGTTCACTTTTAAACCCACTTAACAACAGAGCATGCAGAAGCTGATACTCTAATTTGTAATTCCACTTACTGTCCTGCAGAGCATATTTTACTGTATATGAGATCAACCGGCATCCTAAATGGGCTACCCAGCAATGAAGTAAATATAATTAGACCAGTTAAAATGTTGGGGTTCTTGGCCTTGCATTTTACACTTTTTTCAGTGAATATTTAATTTGTGAGTAGCCAGGGAGTGCTAAACCAAAATCTTTTATTTGTCAAAATTATTTTTCCATGCAGACCTCTATAGAATGTCTATTATCCCTGTTATCTTGCAGGTTGGATGCATTGCAGTTTTGATTCTCACATTCCCACAACTTCGGGAAATAGCTTTATCCTCATTTTATGGCTGGACGTTCTGAAGGTTCAAGATGCTAAGCACAGTCACCTTCTAGGGTAGCCAGCTTTCAGCCTTCAGTAAATAATACTGGAAAAAAAACTAGGCTCAAGGATTCTCAATTCCCCTGAGAATTCTTTACTGCTAGTACAAGAAGAGCTCTGTCTTACTCATTTTTCAGTAACACATGTACAGGGGACGCACGAAAGGATCCTACATCAGGATGGGGCCCTTAATTTGGGTCTGGTCAAATGTTCTGGTGACACAGCTGTGGTGCCCAGAGCACCTCTGCGGAGAGCCTCCCAACACACCCTGCTATGGTGAGCCTCTTGTTGCAAGCAGCGTGGTGGAGAGGGCAGTCCTGTCCACAGGGAAAGCTGTGTGTCTCAGAAGCTACAAAACAGAGAGGGCTTATCTGATGATCTGTAGGAAAGAGTTAATTGGGTCTGATCCCATGTGTGGTTTGTGGGATTTGTGGATGTCTGGATACTGTTAAGGTTTTTTGAATGGTAGCCTAAGTGCAAAACTGATGGTGCATTATTGATAAAATGTGGGAGGTTATTCATATACATTAAGTTTGAATCTGACGTGTCATTTTAATGGAACTGCTTTATGTTTTCTCTGGTGTTTTAATAGTTTATCCAAACACATAAATGAAATAATTCGGTAAATGGAACAGAAATACTTTGAAGAAAAGCTTACTAAATGGAGGAACTTTGAGATCTGAGTCCAACCAATAAATCAACGAAGCTGCTTTAAAGGTCTCTTCAAAGTGGTTTTTCACGGATTCTGAAATTAGTCCTGTTTTGTTGCAGAGGTGAGGGGACCTTATCAGTGAGGAGTTTGATTGTTTGGAAAAGGGCAAGTATTGGTTTAAGTACTTGAAGGCCATTTGTACATCAAGATTCTTCAAGTGGTTTGTTAACTGCACCAAATTGGATATAAAGCAGAAGTACATAGGATCAAACCAAATAATCTGTAACTTGTTATTTGCCATGACCACAATTCTGTTTTCACTTTTATTACAAACTGAAAATGCCCATGATGTTTTTCTCTCACATGTCGTGGGGCCTTCCCCTTGTGAACACATGTTGTGGTGACTGGGAGAACGTGGACTCTTCTCCCCTGGAGAAAGGTGTTTGTGACCACAGTTTATATGTGGCCACAATTTTGCCCTTGTTTACCACTGATTCTCTGACTGTCACTGTGCTACAGCTGACAAGACTAAATTTCAGTGGTTTCCTTTACTTTTGCTCATTTTTTGGTGAGGAAAGTTGTTAAGTATCTTTTTGAAGGATAAAAATGCTGTATCAGTGAGGAAATAATAAATGTATATACAGGTGGGAGTTATGTATACAAAAATCTTGATATATCTGTACATTTATTTTTGCCTGTAGGCCTTTCTAAAATCCATTTATTTCAATATTAGGGTGAAGGAGGAAATAAGTGATGGTAGAAGCAAAATGTGAATCCGCACATTTTTTTAAGAGATTGATTTCTGGGCAGTGAATAAACATTTTCAATTTAAAGTGGATTAAATTAAATTATGAATTATAATTGTCTTTAAAGTGATATTTAAAATAGAAGCATCCATTGATTTTTATGCACAGAACATGATATCATGCATCTTATGTATACACAATGTAATAAGTGTATTACATTTATCAAGTTGTAGGATGTTTAATCTCTGAAAACAGTTATATTTAACATTAATGGGTACTAGGACTTATTTATAATATAGAAGGCAGATAAACTGTTATATATATACATAATCCTGTATTTTAAATGAACTTTATTCTTGAAATTATGTATTGATTCTTACCATTTCATTGTCAATAACAAAAAACAGGTTTAGAATGCATATTTAACACACACATGCACACAAAAAAAGGACAGCACAAAACCTCTGATCTCTTATGGTTCTGGGTCCTTGTGTTTGGAAGAGCTTCTTATAGACAAAGAAGGGAGTAACTGTAATGTGTATTTATGGTCTTTTCTAAGATGCCATATATGTTGCCTCATTTTCTGATTGTGATAATGAACTGCATTTCTGTGGGTAGCCTTCAGTATTAATCTGAGAAAAGGTATATATTATGTTCAAGTTGCACAAAAAGAGATGGTTCTGTGAAGACCTCTAAATGAAGCTCACTGATTCAATCATTCATTCATTCACCCACTTCCTCCCTTTGATTTCCCCTGATTATTTAGGAAAAACCCTGTAGTTTTAGATACTCTAGCCACCGGGTGTTACTCAGCTTCTTTGGCTGCTGCTTTGGAAGTCAGTTAACGGAAGTTTTAATTAGATTTCTAATTTGGTCGTTATAATTTGGTTTGGATGAAGCTGTAAATATGGAATTACACAGGGTGTAGTATAGAGGCTGTTGACTAATGTGAATATTCATGGCTAAAGTCAACAGAACTACACCACCTTGCAGAAGCTGAAGAACTGGCCCCTGGAGTCTATAATATTAAAAGGTACTTTACCTGGTCTCGTACTAATATCGTATGAAAACCTATCAAAATGTGGAAAATGTTGCAGGTTTTTACTCCCATTCCTTTCTATCTGTTTGTCTCTCATAGCCTTTGAGTATTAAATTGCAGAATGAATGTCACAGTGGCCCAATTTAACTTCAGAACAAGGAAATATTTTGAATTCTGGAACTGCTCTTGGTCATGTGAGACAGTTGCAACAAGCAGTATCTCTTTAACATTTCAGTCTGTATCCTCTTCACAGCTGTTGCAAGGTACAAAATACATTGCATCTAGGCTCTGCCACCTGTTGTAGACAATTTGGAATAGAGTAAGTTAATGGAGGTTCAAGAACACATTTTGCCTTCTTTCAGTGATACTATCTGCATTTCATTTAGCAGCCACTTAAGCCACTGAAGTATTATCTTCATGTCCCTGTTTTGTGAGGTAAAGCCTGTGTTTCTGTAGCAGGGGGACTAGGTTAGTAAATTGAAAAGCTCTAGGTGTTTTTTCTGCAGTCCTTTGTCCATTTTTCTTTCCTAGTTGCATTAGGCCCAGCTCCAGATGAGCCTCTTCGTGTCTAAAGTAAAACTGAGCTTTGGCAGCATTCAAGCACCATCCCTAGTTTCACCTCCACAAACACTCTCCTCTGGGAAGTAGAGGGAAAAGGGCACTGATGATGGCTGCTTTTTATTCAGCTCTGCTCAGACAGGTGCAAGACAAACAGATCTGTGTCACATAGAGAGAGCATGAGAGAATTGCTGACATATGAGTAGTAATACTCACCTGAAAAAAAAAGTTCTTTCCTTGATATTCTTCCCTTTCTTGAAGGTCTTTTGAGTTCTGGACAGTGTTTTCAGAGGGTCCAGAATGTCACAGAATCACAGAATATTCTGAGTTGGAAGAGGCCCACAAAGATTATCAAGTCCAACTCTTAAGTGAATGGGCCTTAGAGGGATTGAATCCAGAGTCTTGGCATTTTTATCACCACACTCTAGCCAGCTGAGCTTCTGTCTTCACTTCTCTCTTGTAAGTGTCAAATCCTTTGTAGTACACACTTTCGTTCAAACCAATTTACATTTTTTTCTTACTTTTTCTGAAATGTTGTGGGTTCTGACTGTTCAGAGTGCTGCCAGGTGGTCGCTAGAGGTCAGTGACTAAAGTTGTGGCCTGTTAGAGTAAAGCCATTTCAGCTGGTGGCCCAGCTTTGCCCTCTCCACCATGGTCAAGTTTTCCCCCACAAAGTAGTTCTAATCCATACTGGCTTGCTGAGTATCAAAGTACAGAAGATATTCAGAGCATTAAATAGAAGCTGTACATTGATGGGCAGATTAGTAGACTGTCCCAGTACCCCTAACCTTTTGTCACTGAAGCTTTTGTAGCCTGCAAATTGCCTCCAGCTCTTCCTTTTTCCTGTCCTTGCCATCTAGATTGGTTCTGAATTTTAATGTTTCTCCAGACCACTACCATGAGAATCAGGCTTTTTTTCATGTTGTTCAGAGAATTGCAACTTTTGTTCAAGTCCTCCTCTTTACTCACCTCGATTAATGAAATACTGTCTTCTCTGACCTCCTCGACTTTTTTGTCATAGTTGTCTGTACTACAGAAAACACAACTCCTAAAATCATCCTTCCCTCACAGCTGGATGTGCTGGTGATGGCAGTTAGAAAAAGTTGCTGTTCTCTTTCTTACCTATCTGATAGAAATCTCTCTTGTATGTATTGTTCATCACCCCATCCCTTAAGCATTGCAGGAGATGAGGCAGGAAGACAAGGACACTAAAGTGTTTTCCCTCCTCGCCAAAGGAGTGTTTTCTCCAGCTCTCCTTTCATTCTCATTGGATGTTACTCTCCTTAGAGCTGTGACACTAAGTTCCAGCCTGTAAAAGTCAGTCTGGACTAATAAATTGCTTATAACTTGTGTCAGTGGGTTACCTTTGTGGATGAGGTGCTTGCGCAAGAGCTGGATTAACTGTGTTGTGGAGACATGCTTACCAACTCCCAAAAAGGAACAGTCCTTCCTTCTTACTAACAGAAGTGTGGCATTTCAGGATCCACATGGCTTTTTTTTGCCTGTACATACTGTCATTTACTGCAAAGGATTGCAGTGAGTTTGAGGTGAGATTTACTGAACTAATTTAGGGAGACACCAGCAATCCATGAGATGGCAACAATTTTGGTGTCTACTCAAGTAGTCTGGATTTGAACTTGAAACCTACAAAAGGAAAGCTCACTTGGTTGTATTTTCTCTTTTAAGGGCTAATATAATTTCAGGAGTGAGAGGCTTTTTTTTATTTGGAAGATAAATTTACTCATTCAAGGTTTGACCTTTCTGCAATTTGTACGATCAAAATGTTTTACATGATGAGCTAAAACAAATTCTAGCTGTTGGGTTTGGTGACTTTTTTCCTCAAAGTTATCATCAGTGTCCTAGCTGATTCCTCAGGGAACAACCTGAATGAAGCAAAATGCTACAACTCTACATGCTAAAAAGACGAAAAAATCAATCATTAATGCCAAATCTAAGTCAAAGAATAAATAGCTGTACTTCATAAGAATGCTTCCGTAATCATTCATCATTTTCACACTGCTTTGCGCTCCAGTTGAAGTTGAGCTGCATTCAAATTTTTAATGAAAAATAATTGGTACAGAAAAATGATAGAGACTTAAAAAGAATCTTTCTACACTGGATTGTGCACCCTTTCTTTTTTTCTCCCCTATAAAAATCTGTGCTCGTGCTTTTATACCTACTTTACAATAGTGTTACTGTTGACATGAACATAGCCTTATAATTCATGGGGTGTATATGTGGGAAGTTTTCCTGTAGGGTCTGATTTATAAAGGTAGCTTGATATTACTTCCTGTACCTTGGACGTCTCTGGAGTTTATATAAGCACACTGCACTCGATGCGTGTATGCGTAGGTGAGTAGGAATGCAGGATCAGCAGGCAGGATCTGGGCAACTGAATCCTTCCTGTCTTGCTCTGGCAGACAACCACACCACAGATAGTAGTTCAGAAACATTCATAAAACATCCTGTAACACCACATATCATAATTCTCAACACTTCAGAGAAATTGTAGTAAAAATCTAAAAGCTGCACCTGTACTGTGTCACATGCAGAAAGCAGGAGTGGAGGATATTTCTAGTCTTCCAGGTCTAGCAAAATATTTATAAAATTAACTTCTGTGTGATCCCAAGAAGCTGATCATGCTCTAAATTACTGTTAGGACAAATAAAACCCCCTCTGATCCCTGCTAATCTGACTTGGAGAACAGATGTCCTCCTGATCCTAAATCGGATGAATAGCTTAATCCTTTGTGTGTGAGCAGGACACCATTCATCTGAGAATTTTGCATCATTAGAAACACAGCTGTAGTCTGTTTACATCCTGGTTTTTGTGTCATCCAGTTTCCAGAAGCAAATGACTAAGGAAGGAAAAGAAAATTCCTTTCTGGTCCACACAAGTTAGAGTCTTGAACCATCTCTAAGTGTGGTGCACACACCCAGAAATCCTGTTTCTCAATCTCAAAACACTTTGCATATGCTTGACGACTGGATTCCATAGAGATCACACTGCAGAATTAATTTTCTGGCTTTAGGAGTTATCTTCATTTAATTTACAGTCTTTTCTGTAAGTTGGTCTTGCTTCCCACATTTCCTACTCCCATGATCACATTTACAAGGCTTTTCCAGAATTTATTCTCGAATAAATAAAACTTGCACTTTCTAGTCTAGATTTATTTATCACAAATTTATTGCAACAGATGAATCTGCCAGAATAAATGCTGAGAACTTTTGAGCTGAGATGCTAGGAGACCAAAATGGATCTTTTTCCATAAGTACTTCCATCCAAGCTAAATGATTGGTTCAAATATGTAAAATTTTACAAATATTAAGGTCACAGTGGTATCAAAACACCTGAAATTTTCAATGGGAAGATTTGGACTGCAAAGCAGAAGACAGGGCTTGTGGATCTAGCATATCTCTTCTTCCAGATCTCACCAAGTCCTGAGTTTCCCCTAGCCCCTTTCACCTCACTGTATTTTCCTCAGTGTCATGTCATGACTATTTTATATAATGTCCTTAGGCAATATCTGCTGTTAAATGAACTTAAATTCTCTTTGACTGTTTTTAACAATTTTTAATGTATTTATTAGTATTTCTCACAGTTGTAATAGCTCCTTCTGACTCCGAAATTGTCCTCTCATTTTGATTAAACCCATGAGTCTAGAGAATTGGACAATTTAATTCCTTTAAATGCAGCCTTATTGCCAAACAGGGTTTCCCTGCAGCCCTCACAGCTGTTGTTTGTAGAGGAAACAGTTTTGGGTCTCGTACCATAAACTGCATTCAGGTACTTGTCTTTAATGGGCAAGGCATTTAACAGTAATTGAAATGAACTAATTTAAATGACCAACTAGTGAAAAACAAACATGAACTAAACCCGGTCTAAATAAAAACACATTCTTTGTTGTAATTGCTTTTTCAAAAAAAACTAGTAATTGATCAAAGCCTGCTGTTTGAAAAAATATAAACTATACAGATGTATACTATCTGTAACTGCCACATTTGAAAAGAGGGTCTTCTATAATTTGGAATTTTTATTTTCTTTTTTCACACAGGATAAATATTATCACTCATGATCCAAATCCCGTATGTTTTCTGTAGAATACTTGAAGTGAAACAATGCATCTTTTACCACTAAAAACAGAATAAATGGGTCCCTGAAGGATTTATTTTAAGTCAGATGCATTTGTCATTCTATATTGATAATCTTTGCACTTCATTATCATATTCAACTCACCATTTATATGCAGATGACACAATCATTTATGGTAATAGATTATACTAGAAGAAAGCTTAATATTATCTTCAAGCTGATTTAAATGAGCTTTAAGATCATCTGGCACAATCTAAATTACTATTAAATATTAATGAAACAAAGATCATATTATTTGACTCAAAACCGAAGTTGGGTAAACTGAACAACTGGCAATCAATGCGACCTTGGAGACAGTTAGCAAATGTCAGTGGTGAAGAATATGGATACATCATTTTTCATCGTATGACTAAGCTATTGATTAGAAGCTGTGAAGGTTTGAAAGAAAGCCAAGAACTTTATTTGGGCTCAGAAAATTTGTTGACTTAGGGGAAAAGAAAAGATTTGTTTTCTTGCATTTTCAGTTTGTATTATGTACTTTGGGTTTTACTGATTGCTGCATAATGTTGTTAGGAAAGATAAAGCATTTTTAACTTGGTTATCTGGGCAAGTTTGCTGTGAATTATACATTTCATAAAAATCACTGTCTGTCATTTTAGCAACAATTGGCAAAAAATAGAAAACTGTCAACATTTCATTGGTATGTTATCCTTCTGCTTTCTCCTCCCTCCTGTCCTCTGTCTTCAGATAAGTTACAATCTTCAGTCTTCCACATTTTCTGAAATAGAAAAATTAATAAGAAAACTGGTATCTCTACTTCTTCATCTGGAACCATACAGCTGTGAATTTGATAAGCAAATCAGGAGGTTCAGGTAGATGCTTTATTTGTATTTGTTTATTTTTACGTAGGTCTGATCTTGTGATGACTTGAGCGTGCTCTAGCAGACGCAGATGAATTCATTGGCAGTTTATGTCAATTCCCAAGATGACAGATAAGGTCTTCCTACTTTCCAGGAGATGTGTTCATTCTTAGAGATTTGAGTTGATAATCCCACAGTAAAAAGTGAAAAAACATGACCCCTGTATTATTCAGTGTTTTAAGAAATGCAGAGGGTCTCCTGCATTTAAGTACTGGCAATCCACCTCCTTTTTTTGTGTAGCAGGATGTGTCACACTAATACATCCATTGTCCCAGAAATGCCAGCTCTTTTGACATTATAATGAATCCCATGGTAAGAGATATTGTTAGTTGTTAACCTCTTTCTGTGTTAGACATAATCAAGATCAATGTGGATATGTTTTTTGTTCAGGGCATCAGCTTTTGTCCCTTGGTATTTTGCTGGGCTGTGCTGGGCATGGTTTCCTTTGAGCATTTGCATTTAGGATAGGGGTCACACGTTTTTTGACCCTTGTCTGGATCTTCACTACTCTCTTGGTAAAGAGCTTTCACATACTGTCAGGAGATGGAGACCTACTCTGACATCAATAAAATACCAAGGGAGAGAGGAGAATGCAGACATTTGGTTTATATACTTGAGGCAGCTTTAGAGAGGGGGAGAGCAGCTGGGGAACTGTAGGCCAGGACATAAAGCTGAGTTGAAAAGGACAGCGAAGGCTAGGATGGTTTGATGGGTCAGGGAAAAAAAATTTTCCCACATTGTGGGAAAATTTGTGTAAGTAGGAGTCAGAAGAGTCTAGATGAGTGGAAGGGTAGACACCCTCTGGAAGCACAGGAATGACAGGTAAAGAGGAAAAACAAAGAAAAAGCAGTGAAGTAGAAGATTAGTGTTGGAAAAAATAAAGCATGCTTAAGATAATGTTTCATTATAAGATTACCAGAAATTCAGATCCAAAGAATGGTTTTATTCAGTGATGAGTTGAGGCAGTGAATTCAAATAGGACAGTCTAATGTCCAGTTCATTATCTTACCTGGTCTGGGCAGGAACTGCTGAAATTACAGATGAAAGAAAGAGCAGAAGAGAGGGAAGAGTTTGCATCTTCCCTGTTGCAGACATTTGAGAAAAGTTGCTAGAATCTCTGTCAGAGAGATTGCAGGGAGGAGATTTGTGTTTTATTTATCTATTTAAAGATATTTTCTAATTCAAAGTTAGTATGTCATATGATTCAAGTACAGATACTTTCCCTGGAAGGGAAGGCAGGCAGACTTCTGTCCAAATAACCCGTAAATTGCTTCTAGAATTAGCCTTACAATGAATTTCAAAAACTAATTCATCAGGTTCATTATTTGAATTTCTTGATTAGACAACACCATTTTCCTAGTTCATCTAGGTGTGTCCTGGCAAGACACTTGAATCAATTTTCTTGTCCCTTTGTATTGCCAACTCTCTTTGAAGGAATGGGAGAATCTCAAGAAGTTATGCTCTGAAAGTCACTAAAAATCTTGTTTCACACCATAATCACATCAGAAGGCTCTTTTAAGCTCATGCGTGTTACCTAGTGATAGTATGAGGTTCCTAGTGAGTACAGGTATTCTTCAGTGTGATTAATGTTTCCATTATCCCCTTGCTCTGTAGGTAAGAACCAGCCCCATGTGGCAGTCACGGGTGCTCGGGAGCGCTGCTGCAGGTTTGGTAACAAATGAGCTTTGACTTCTCTTGCTTAGGTTTGCCATTACCATTGCTGCCAGATGGGTATGGTTGTTTTCGCAGGAGAGTTATGGCACTGCATTGCAACCCTGGCTTTGTTCTGCATTCCCAGATATGTCAGCATGTGAACCAAAGGCTCTTCTGTGGGCAGGTTTTCTGTCTTGTCCATATCTGAGGACAGAAGAACGTTTGTTGTTTTTTTTTGCTGAGGGTCACTTTCAACGTACATGTGTTTTTAGTGTGAGAAACCTTCCTCCATTATAGTCCAGTTAGAAGTCCATTGGTCTCTTAGCCAGTCAACTGTGCTGTCTTATGCCACCTTTAATCCAGTTTCACCTGTACTGGGCTTTCTATTATCTGAACTCCCCTACATCCATGTATTGCTATTTGTTTTCCAAACTGTCCTACTTTTAATAATATATATATTTTTGACTTCCAGCTTTCCTAATTCTTCCCCAAATGTTCCACACAATTTCCTCATTGGAAGTACTATGTGCAAGGCTTATTAAAGCATCTACTTCCTATTTGCATTCAGGGCTCTTGCCCTTACCAGTCCTTGGACCAGAAGAAAGCATCCCTCCCTGCATCTCCCAGGTCCTCCCAGAGCAGTGGGAGGTCCTCCTTGCTGTGTAACTGAGAAGCCTCAGCTTCATCAGAAAGGGCAGCCCATGTCTGACTAGAGAGAGAACAAAACCAGCAGTCTGCACCTCGGAACTCAGCCTGGCTCACCACTGTGTATGAGGAGACAGTCCCTCCACTGCCAGCCTCTTGACCTTTCTGTTCTGGACTTTTACAGTAAATGTTGAACGTTTCATATGAATCTAGAAATCAAAGGAACTTTTGAGGGAGAGGGGAAGAGAGAAAAAGAGTGAGTGGGCATCTGGATGGAGTTTTACTGAGGCTCACTAGTCTACTCAAGCTATACATTTTGACAGTGCCCTAATGCTGCTTTCAGCCCTTTCTTATGGAGAAAATGGAAACCTTTTCAGACTGAGATGCTTAAAATAGGCTCCTAAATCGATGCTCAGGCATATAAATAGAAGCAGTTTGATATTCAGCAATGCTGAGTGCTCTGGTGATGCCAGTAAGGAAGAAAATGCTTTGTGTACAGAAGTGCATTATTAGAAAATGTGGAGGTTCAAGAATTGCTATTTACAGACAATGAGTTACAATCAGAGTAATCTTTATTTGAGTCAATTGGGTTTGACTCATCTCTGGCCTCCATCTTCCATGTTTTTCATTGATGATATGATTTAAAAGTAGTGTATGTTGCTATTGGATATTTCTGTCTACTAATTGAATCTAATTTTATCATGGGACTGGAATGAGAAAGTGAAGATCTTTGCAAATTTCTTAGTATCGCACTCTCTGTTCTGTGCTTTGTAGAGATGAAACATCTGCTGCTATACCACATGGATCCTGTGGTTGGCTTCAGCTCTCACAGAAGTTGGGGTGCACAGGGTTCCTAGTTTTTACAATAGAAGAACCTACAATCCTTTCTAAGGGAATGCAAGAGTGCAACAGAAATGTAGCTGAAGTTATTCCAGCCTTACCCTGTGCATACCAATATCTGCATCCAGAAGGACCTTTTGTTTGGTTGTTTTTACTTTTCTCACATGGATTCTGAGCAAGCTTCACAGTTGAGCAGTTGTCTTCCCTGATTTTCTTCTATCTCCTCACTGTCATCTCTATGAAGGCTTTCTGTAGAAATTGCTATGAAGTATGCAAGGTGCTGTATTTTTACAGATACACTCCATGCAATAACATGGATGGCGAATGGACCAGGATGCCAGATCTAGACACTGATGAATACAATGAATACACCCTCATATGTACCTGGTGTTTTATGAGTTATTGACATAAATGCCTAAGTACAAGTTTTGGTTCCAAAGCTCAGTCACTGAAATGGATTTTTGAGGTGTCTCAATGAGGGAATGCTATAAAATGACTACTTTTTTTTTGTCAGTACCACTGGAATTGTGTCTTTGAAATGCAGTAGAAAAATCAAACCACTCAACAGAGGACACTTTGTCCTGTCTGTGTGAAAGACAATGTAGTAAAATTGATATATTCCACAACAGCAATTAAAAATATGGTGGGATTTTTTTTTTTTGTTTCTTTTGGAAAATGAAAGCAACCTGAGGCTGGCATTGGCAAGGATAAATCCCAAGTTTTTTCCCTCTGAAATTCATGTTTGGGTGTTTGGCTCTGATTAATTTCTCTTTTAGGATCCTGAAGACTATTTCCACTGGTTTTCATTTCTTCTTAGAACAGATAATTTCATACTAAAGCCTTCATACTCATATGCAGTTGAATCCATGAGGTTATTTGTATTAGTATGGTCTGCAGATTAGGGTCTTAAACCAGAATAGAATCAAATTAATTATAGTTTAAAAAATTATTATTTTTGTATGCTTAGCATATTTTTTAATAGAAAAAGATTTCATACTTTTCCTATTAATACAAAAGCTCACTTAGATATCAATCAGCTGACTCATACTCAGAACCTGAGGTCATTCTCTAGGTAAATATTCATATCAAATACAATGTCACAAGAACTTAATTTCTTGATTATGTATTGTAAGCTGTAAATATATTCAAATCCACATAACGTTAGAAATAATAGATAATACTTCTCTCATATTTCCTTCATGCGTTTAAAAATGTTCTTACATGGTAGAATTCTGGCAGTATTTTGTGTTTGGAAGGGTATGGGTTGTTTGTTTCTTAAATGTTTAATGGTAAGTTGAAGATAACTTTTCATTGTTATAAAATTTGAAAAAGTGACAAGGAAATAACCTTGAAAGTTCACAGGAGGCTATAAAGAAGATATAAAGAATGTAAAATGTTATATAAGATTTATACTAATTTGCTGAAAGCATTTAAATATATTGACCCATGTGTTAGTGTAGGCCTTTTATTATTAAGTGAATAGATTCTTAATTTTAATTGCTTCTTTCCTGTAAGAGACATTTTATAAACTTGAGCTAATAATTATTAACTTTGAAATCTTACATATCGTGGGCAGTTGTGATTAACTTATATTTAGGTGAAAGAAAGGTAAAGCATGTGATTCAAACATGGACATAAAGCAGATGATACTGATTATATCAGTGGGTATAGGACTAAGCCATTTTTTGCGAGTGACACCACACAGATTGCAGGACAGGATCACAGGGAACCCAATATCTACATCACTGAGCTCAGCAGGAATTGGCCAGCAGACCAGTAGCCTCTGTAAATAGATTATTTGAGAAAGGGGGCCATTGCAGGAGTGGTCAGATAGAGAAGTCCAGATCCCCGAACTCTGCTCTTGGCTCCTTACATGTTACTGAATGTCTCAGAGCTTCTCATTTTCATTTAGGAAATAAGGCTAATATTTATTTACTTTTTCAAACACTTTGAGATCCAAAAATTGCTTGATATTAGTAAATTGTCTGCAAGCCAAGCTCTGGCAAATCCCCTTTGTATTCTGGAATAGAAGTACCTCTGGCAAGGGCATGAAGTTGGGGTGACCTGGTGTACTCTGGTAGTACTGAGGGAGCTTGGGGCTGCTGTACAGCTGAAATGTGTCCACCAGCACTGAGCCTTTCGTGCAGAGACAGCTGTGGGCAAGAGTGAGGGTCTTTAACACCCCAGAGGCAGAGACATCTGTGTGCCCTCACCCCGCCTGTGGGCACCCTGCCCGCCTGCTCTGCTCGGGAAAAGGCACCTCCCCAGGCTAAGGGCTTGGAGAAGACGAGAGGTGTGAAATGTGGCCAGTAAATGAAGGCGAAATGCCAGTGACTGCCCAGGCAGACTCTTTGGGAAAACACTGCATGCAGAGTTTGTAACAGCCTGGGCTGCAGCCGCACTGTGGAAGGAAATGCCTGTCTCCCCACTAGAGTTTCCTGCTCCTTTTGAGAAGCTTTGCATAGCACCCTTGGCCAGAGATGCTGAATGGCTCCCCCAAATTGGGATTTGCATTTTAAATCTCATGGCTCCTAGGTGATATGTTAAGCTCTTTCTTATCTGATGATTTCTTAACCTTTTTTGGGCCCTGTCTAGGTTTCTTCATGCATATCACACCTTAAAACCCAAGTGAGACTCCTGGGGGGCCTTGCATTCATTCCCTTGTACCTTGAGAAAAAGTGTATAGAGATCATGACAGCAACACATTTTTCTCTTCATGTGGTCCTCTCCCCATCTCCTACTATTTCATGCTTTTGTGCTGCTTGGATTATGGCTGCTCTTGAATTTGAGTTCTCCTTTCCATTTCAGTGTTGCTCAGTGGAGGCAGAGCAACTCAAGGAGCCATGATTGCAGAATCTCTGATAAAAGGCATTATGGAAATGCAAAAGCTGGTACTGTTAATGTACTTAATATTAGTACTGTTCAAAGTCTTAGACTGATAAATTAGTTGATTTGAATTTTTCTTTCTCTTTTCCACAAAAATAAGACCGCTCTGTATAGTAGAAATATTGATTAAATTGAAAGTTAAATTGCTTCTATTGGATTTTCTGATACAAAACTTAAATAGCGCCATTAGGATCATTCTACAGTAACAGGCCAATATAATGTCAAATGGGACATTACTTTTCCTGGCTGTTGTTTAGTAGTGAAGAAAAACAGCAAGAACTTGTTTACATGCAAATGTTGTCTGTATAAAAAGCAGGGAAATGCTCTAAAGAGAAGATATTATTACAAAGGCATAATTTTCCGGAGGCAGAAAAACAGAGGAAGCATTTCATAGTCATCAGGAGTCTCTCCATAAATCTGTACCATCAGGCATGCTGTGTGGTTGGCATGTATACTGGTCTAAAAAAAGCCTGAGACCCTCAGCCTGGAGACTAAGAAGAAGGGGAAATGCAAGCAATGTGTCAAAGAATTTGCCGTCTGTGCTGAGCAGAAACCAGATGTTTTTGTTAGTAATTATTATTATGATAATTCATTTAAGTAGGAATAAAATAGGGCATGATTGTTTACTGCAGCATGTTTTCCCCAGACAGTCTGGGAAATGAGAAAAAAAATCTCAGAGGTTTTACTCCTGGTTAAATGAATAATTTTTTCATTTAACCAGGAATAAATATGACAACAAAAATAGTTTTCATACATATTGCCCAGTAGCTGTGAATAGACATCAGACACTTTTTTATTTGACAAAGTCAATAGAGGCTATTGAAGAATGGTAGGGAAGGTCACTTTGAAATTTTCTTTTATTTTTTTTAACACATTTTACCTCCTGCTGAAATGGCAGCTGAACAGTGGAATAACTGAAATACTGGCAAAAGATTAGGTAAGTCTAAGTGGTTATTTTAGATGAAAATCATCTCTTGGGAAGGGATAGTGAAGTGTGAGCCAAGCTTCTGTAGGTTTCTGCAGGATATCCACTGGATTTTGCCCTAGCATCTCTTACAAAAGTTGATTTCATATGTGTACAAAACTTCTCAGTTCCTGGTTTTATTAGGAACTCCTAGTAAGCAGGAAGTAATTTTTTTCCTACTGCTCACTGCCAAAGCAAATGAGTAGCTATCAGTGGGGTTTTTAATATAGATTAGAGAATAGTGTCAAGCAAGTGCTCAGCAAATATAAATTGTGTTGATCTATTTAGTCTGAGAAGACAGAGAATGGTTTTCAGCTGCTATCCTTTCTGCAGCCATTAAGTTGGAAGCTTTGAGTGAGTTGAATAAGTCCTATAGAAAAATTAAAATCTAAACAGAGTCTGGAGGAGTTTAATTGAGCAAGTGCATTACTGGGAGTCTCTCTGACGGTGAGGGTTAATTTATCACACCAAATCCAATCACTTTATAAAAAACCAGCGTGGGTTTCATTTACTTTGATGAGGTTTATTGCAAGATTCCAGAAAATCAATTTCACTGTGAGCCATATTAAACCCAGGGGAATAGAAACGCTATATGTACTACACATAACTTCTTGTTATTGCTTACTGGATCACTGGGGAAATTATATGTTTACCATGAAGAAGGGCTGTGGCTACGTTCATTGTCTTGGGTGACTCCCAGCCTGCCCATCACAGCGAAATAAAACAAAATGGTAGAGTTCAGAATCAGCAAGACTTAACTTGTCTTCATATAGCCTGAGGTATGGAAACACTCAGCAGGGGTGATGTGATTTTCCAAAAGACTTTAAATAACTGATATGTTATCTGCTCTCATTCTCCTCTTTCGCAAACAGGCGCTAAATGCAGGCAGTGCAGAGGCTGCTGCTGCTGCTTGACCAACCCCAACCAATTCCTGCTCCCAGAGCTTCTTGAGGCACAAAGGCAGCACTGACAAGCAGTTACTTGGAAATGGTCAAGTTCGATCTGCTGGTTAGGGACTATGAAGAAAATCTGAAGGAATTTCTATTGTTTGTTTACTCTTTTGGTCGTCCCTTCCTATCTGATTTACATACTTGTTGAATTTTATGTGAATTAAAAGCAGTAGCAAAGAAATTTTGCATTAAAAGATTATGTTCCCTCTGGCAATAGGAGGTCAGAAGCTCATTTGGGGTTGCACTCAATAGATGGTTTCCTGTTTCACATATTTTATGCACCAGTAACATCAAAATATGTTTCAATTATTGGTATCTGGCCTCACAGATTATGACATACTAACTATGTTGAAACTGGCATAGTGGACAGAAATAGTGTTCTTTTCATAAGGAAACTTAGATTTCAAATAAATACACAGAAGTCATTTCCTACACAAAAAGTCATCAGAATTCAACAAAGTGTCTTTCAAAATCAGATGCATGTATCCTGTTTCATGAGGATTTTAATCCTTTTTTTCTCCAGTGTTGGGCTCTGTTGTGCTGTGACAGTGAAGGGCAGCTCTCTGTGGCCTCCGTGGCTAATCAGTGGCTAAAGCAAAAGAGCAGAGCAATACATCCATCAATCTGTCTGTTTCTATCTGTATGTTTCCATGTGAGTTTCATAAGACCTAAGATGGAATAGTTGAGAAGGTCTACATATAGTTAAATGTTGCGTTTGATCTATTTTTTTAGAGAAATGGAGAGCCTAGCTTCCTTATTAACTTTTGAGACTTCTTCCCTAAGATGTAATTCATGTTATTGTTTGCAGTTTTATTTCCACATCACATTTGGTAGTGGCCTGATCCAAAAGCTCTTGATTAGGCCAAACTCCCAGTGAAATGGAGTAAGCGAGGAAAGAAGAGAAATGTAACTGTTATTTAAAAGCATAAAGTCTGTTATGATTTATGGACGGTTGTAAAAGTATTGTAACTATGGAAAATTATTCTCCCAAAATATTTATCTTAAAAGTCCCCCTAACAACTTTATATCTAGATGTATTTACTTAGGTGTTTCAAAGGGAGTGCACATGTATATGTTGAAATAGCAATTAACAGACTGATTCTCAGCAATGTTATCAGTAATCTTTTTGACTCTATATATGCAAAAAAGTTACACTTTTTAATTATTATTTCAAAGAAGTAATTTTTGAAAAAGCAGAACACACAAATTCAGTAAAAGAAAATTTAATATGGACTTTCATTACCTTGTGGCCACTCTTTCCCCTCCATGTCTGTGCTTTGTTGTATTTTTTAAGTGTGAGTTCTGGAAGCATAGGCCAGTCAGACTTATTACACAACTGAGTAAAAGTGTGAAAACAAACAAGAGTGCTTAAAGGGGAAGGAGCACCTGCTCTTATTTTGTTCTTTTGAATCTAGTCACTGGGACTTTGGTGCAGAGTCACTGTCAGAGGGAGGGTGTGGATTTGTCGTGGGCACTCCTGTATTTGATTTTGCAAATCCAGGGTAAAGTGTGTGGCTTTGTGTTCTGAATTGCAGAGTTCATTTTGCTTTAGATTTAGCTCAAAGGGAAATCAGGCTGAAATACCAATACCTTTGAATACCCTACCCACAACATTGCTTGGGTTCTTCATAGCTGTGTTTGTTCTTTGTATACAGAGCATTTGAGCAAGCAAAAAGTAGCCTGGAGCTGGTGAATACAGAAGATCCTTTCTGAATCTGATCCTTTCTAGAGTTTGTCTATGCTCAGCTCAGATATATTTCTGAGAGTTCAGCATGTGGCTGGGGGGAAGTCAGTGTCTTCAGTAAATGAACAAATGCTTGAGAATCTACCACCAAACACATTAAAGATGTTTTGGCATTGATATCGATATACACTTGTTTATTTGTAATATCTGGAGACGAGTTGTGTGCATGTGGATGTTTTCATACATCACACGCAAGAGAATACAAAAAAATCTTTAGTTTTGGCCAAATATTTTGTTCTTGCCTTCATTCTTTTCTTTGTGTCTGTGCACCGAGGAACTAAATCATGCTTCAGTAGCTAAACAAATTATGCAAAATTATACACCATGAATATTTTATACTCCAGAACCCTGAAGCAAGGACTTTCAGTGGCTTTATGTCTGCAGCAACCTGTGTCATACCCAGATGAATTCCATAACAAGTCCCCTTCTTCCTAAAACTTTACTCGGGTCTTTATTTTATTATTTCTCTCTGTGTTTTTCAGTGATTATTAATAGGAATGTCTCGAGGGTTTTATAGTATGTAAGAAAATAGAAGTTACTGCCATCAGCCTTCTTTCTACTACTGCATGAGGTGGGGAAGTTATTCCCCTTATAATTCTGAATTTATTTAAAATTTCATATAGAGCAAGTAATGTGACAAAAACAAGACTAAGTATAAAAAAATAGCTAAACCATACTTCATCTCATGCTGGACTGCACCTACTCTGATATACCCTTTTAAAATTTTTTTCTGGTACATGAAAGTATATTTCCTTGGAAATATATTTCCTCTTTTTCAGTAAAACTTTAATTACAAAACCATGTAGATGTTTTTTAGGGCAGGGAGTAGCTATGGTGCACTGGAAAATTAGAGCAGTTTATAGAAAATATTTTAAATTTTCATTATTTAACTAGTTTTAATTAGCAATCTTGTCCCGCTTCCATCTAATACTAGAGAGCTGGCATCTTGATATCACATGTGTCTGCCCCTTAAGTGTATGGCAAAACAGAAATCTTGTAATTATAACTTAACAAGGATTCTTTGGCACTGCTTGCTGCTTCCTGGGATGCAGATCCTGTGAGTTAATGCCATAATTTTGACTAGTGGCACTGAAACAGGCAGGATAGGATATTTCAGTGTGCTCATTAATCTTCAGTGTGTTCCAGTAACTAAATAGCATGGGCAAATGATGAGTGGGTTTGTAATTTTGGGGGGTGAAGTGTGCTATTTACTATTAATTTAATACCACTAACTTTTCAGGAGCTATGACTTGTATAAAGTCTCTACTAACTCATCCAAAGAATCTCCTCTCACTCTTGGAAATAGGTTTGGGGATAGTCTACCTGCTTTCTGTTCATTTCATCCCTTCCATGTATTTTGTTTATGCCAACATTGTTCAAGATAAAGTGAAATTTTTCAGTTAAAATAAAAACATTCACTGCCACAGGTAATGCTAACAACATATTAAAACATATTTGGATTTATGTCATTCCTACTGATGAAATATTTTCGTATTGATCTATTTGTCCTCTTTTACAGTTTAAATTGAATGTGCCAATACAGACAAGACAGTTGATGAGAAAGGTGCGTGTTTTGAAAGGTATTTGAGAATTTATTTGATTTAGGTGTGTACCAGAACACATCCTTGAGCTGGAGCTGTAAAAAGCAGCTGTGTGCTGTGATGTCTGCAGCTTTTGCCTGTTTATAGGGGTGTTCACTGCAGGGATGGTGCCAGTCAATTAGAGAACTCTTCATGGCTGCACTGCTACTCCACTTGCTCTCCTTATTTTGGCAGAATTGCAAGGATTTTTGCTCAAATGAAATGTCTATTATTGTCACTGTCTGCTGGCCATGATGGATAGCACTATTCCAAAATTAGTTAGCCAATGTTATTAGGTGAACAATAAACAGTGTATATAAGTTTACCTTACTGCCTGACAGATTGTATACATGTATCAGTATAGACTAGAAAGGAGGAAGAACATACTTTGATTTCATTTACAAAACTAATCAAAGTTAGCAACAAAGTGTGTAGCTCAACAGTAGTGCCTAAAAATGGTCTTATTTTACATCTTTCTTTGTGCATTGTAGAGATGTTTTGGTTTAGGTTTCACTATTCCATGTTTCCATGAAACATAAAAACTAGAATTTATATTGTTCAGTATTTTTACAGCTCAGTGGAAAGTGCAAATAACTGTCATAAAATGTTGATGGCTGGATAAAATTGTAAAATATTATTGATGAATTAACCTGAGATCCAGATCAGATGAATGCAGTGTTCCCATTTTACTACAGAATGTGAGTGTAGGCTGAGAAAGCACAATGCTAATATTACAATTTCCTGATGATTTTATAATGTTTTACATTTTAAAAGGGTTTTTACACTGAAATATGGAATGGTCACTAATGTTGTAACTGACCCCATATATAGGATACAAGATTAGAGAAATACTATCTCTGGATTCATAAAAAATAAAAGTCTTGATAAAGAAAAGTACTATTTAAACAATTCTAGAGATGGGACATTTTTCAAGAGAGAAATGAAACACAGTGTTTTTAAGAGAGGACCTCAGACTTAGCCTGCATTAAAAGATGTATAAATATAGAGCATGTTTCTTATGTAAGTGAAAAATATTGGATATTTATTTGGTTCCTTGGAAAGGAAAATTGCAATGCTCTGTCCACACATACTTCCAAATGCACTATTTCTTTTTTATACTAAATAAATCTTTCAGAGAAGGGAAAAATGTACACAACTTTAATCAGAAGAATTTTACAACAGAAAAGCAAGATTTTAACAGCTTTTAATAAAATAGTGCATATATTGTTTGCTTTTTTGATGGGCTTTTTTAGTAACATTTTAGTGTGAGCCAGTTGGAATAGCACACACAGCTGCAGGAAAATAATGCAAATTTTGACATTTGCGGTTCAATAAATTGAAGCTTTGTTAACTTTAAACCAAAACTCTAGTATTTTGTTGTAAGCAAGCAGTGGAATTAAGACTATGCACTGAGTCCTAAAGTGAATCAAGTCAGGAGATGTTTGGTTTTGCTGAAGCCTGAGCATTTAAGTTAACTGATATTTATTTTAATCTTCTTTTGAGGAGAAGCAGTGCTCTTACATTTTTCAAAGCCTTTTTTTCCTTCTGTCTTTCCTACATTATGTATTTGGTATGTTAGACCTGAGATATCCAGAGGCATATAAAACAAATGGAAGTCCAACTTCCATTGGAACCCAATGGAATTTCCATATCTCCCTCCTTCAAAAACTCCAGCCTTGCATGATCCCAGTATCTTTTTTTTTTTTTTTTAATCTTTGGCATTGTTATTGATTGTAACATAAAAACTTGAAGAAATACACATTTGGGGAGTGTAACTGAGATGAGGAGGAGTTTGGATATTTGAAGGAGGATGATTAAATTATCTGAATTAGGCTGTGAAATACATTCTGGCTGTGGGAGGACAAAATTTGACAATAATAGGTTGGCAGAACAGAGTAGTCTGAAGCTTGATTCTGACTTCTGTGATTGAACTTCATACCAGTGGGGGGAAAAAACTTGAAAAATGCCTGAGAGGGTGAGGGAGGAATGAATACCTGCTCAAGGAAGAGGATTTCAGTTTGTCACTGTCAGTCACGTTTTTTACCCTCACATGGGAACAGGTGGGAGGATAGAAAGAAAGATTATAATCTAGATGGATTTATTCACAGCTATAATATAGAGGTTCTTAAGAGAATTGCTTGCTAAGCTATGCTTCTGCTACAATTCTGCTGCGTATTTTAAGGGACTTGAACATGTAATAAAATCCTTTTGCATGTAGACCACTGGAACTTGGGTTCACTAATAAATTACTAAGTTCAAACCAAAATCAACGTATTCACTGATATTTAGGCATTTGTGATGTGTTCCAAAGTACTCAAGTGCTCAAGTAGTTACTCTGAGCCTCTTTCTCATTGTTCTTGAGATAGCAGGATGGGTTTACTTTTAGACTATATTCTTCACATCAACTGAAATTTAAATGGCTTCAGACCACCCTTGCATCAAAATAAAAATTTGTGTATACATATGTTTGAAATGTTAGATCTTTTCTTATCTTTTGAGGTGCTAATGCTTGGTTCTTGGAAATATTTTTTAGCTCTAGGGACAGCATTTGTGTAAGGAGTTTGAGATTTACTACTGGTACTACTTAACACTGATTCCTCATTTAAAACTGGCCATCTTCAACATCTCAAGTTTAATATTCTTTTTATATGAGGTTTTTATTTGTAGTGAGAAATGAAAAAAATAAAAAAAGTTACAGATGTGGAATGCTGGGAAAGGTTTCCTCTTTTACCTTTTCCTTCAGAAGCTCTAATAAGAGATTGTTGATGAGAGTGTGAGAAAGCATAGCAGAGCTGGAGGCTCCCCTTGGTCAGGCAGATCTCCTATTAGGAAGTTGCTAACCTGTATGGTGCATTTAGGATAGCTAAGTTCCAGCATCCAAATGTGTGGAATACTAGGAAGTATCTGATTAAAGATCTCTTTAAAGACAGGGCAACTCATAGAAGTCTGTAGAACTGTGACTCCCCTCAAGTCATCCATTCCCTATAGCATCTTGCTAAAGTAGGAAAGGTCTGAGCTAAAATTCCTAGTGAAGAGACCACAGGATAAAGTGCCTTCAGGTCATTTTAGAAAGCTTTCTGACTCTCCAGCATCCACAGCAATTCAGCTCTGCTACCAGCTTGAATATGTACTGCTTTTCAGCGCAGGGGAGTTGGCGGGATTCGGGGTGGCTGATAAAGGATGTTTCAGAGGGATGAAGCAGTTGTACTCTGGGAATTCTTTTAAATTTAGAATCCAGTAATAAGCTTACTACAGAGAGATTTTTCTGTCCTTTACTCGATGTGCTGAAGGACAAGGTGTGTCCAGAAAGGTAGAAGCATTTAATTTCATTTCCTAATGTGTACATCTATTTGTAAATGGCAAAAGAATTTTGCCTTTGAGGCACAAAGCTTGTACAGAATGCAAATTAACTTCAAATTGAAATAATTCATGGTTCTGAGCAAAAATAACATAATGGTTGTTAAAACCATGTTTATGAAATGCTAAACTTTAACACACAGCAATCAGCCAAAGTGATAAGGTGGTGTAAAAGACTGCACACTTAATAATTGTAAATGTTACATGAGTGCGAGTTGCTTGATTAAATTTATTAGAAATGTGTTACAAGCATTTTAAGAAATAAAGCATTTATCAAAAAATGATGATTTCTTCACTTAAGCTCATTAGAAAATCACACATCAATTCATGCATAATTACAGGGGAATTTCTGCCACTCACTACAAATCATTACCACATTAACTAAAGTTGACTTAATTTATCTGTGATTTGGAAAAGGTGGTATCTAAATAGGAAAATTAGCTTATGCAGGGAATGAAACTATCAACATCACCACAACAGACGTAGCCTTCTCTTACTTGTTAGACAAAGATGCACCTTTTAAGTCTTTTATATGTAAACCTCGTACTTTTGAATGAGCTCTAAAGCTTTTCTTTCCATGTCAGAATCCCATATTATGGATCCAGTGCCAGGTACTTAATGAATCATTGATAGTCAAGGCACGTTTACTTGCGCCAGACGTACTCATTGTTTTTAATGATCATTGCAGTTTGAGATTGAATTGAAAGGGTTTGGGGGAGGCTGGGAGGTGGGAAAAGAACAAGTTTTGCAGTGCTGGCAAGCTGGTCCCACAGCAGCGGAGCTGTTTTCTGCCAACACCCACAGCATTTATGCTGCACTGTTTACATTCCTGCGGTGTTTGCAGTGGGCATAGCTCTCCTGTGGTCTGTTGGACCTTCTTTCTTTCCCAGGCTTTGCATAACTTTGAGGATGGCTGCTACTGACGGTGTCCCAGCTCATCCTGTGGCTGGTCACCGGGTGATCCTTTTACAGCTAGTTTGTGTGCTTTCTGTTTGCTAGCTCACAAGAACACTTGTGAAGGAGTAACTTAGGCTCAGAATAATTACACTGCATGCTCGTCTGTCCAGGAGGCATTTCAAAATGTAGTCTTTGAAACTTAGGACTGTACATTTAGAGAGAAATTGCTCTCTAACTTTGCAGCCTTTCATTATGTGATGCATGACTTAGTTTGAGCATTTCCCTATTCTGTATTCAAGTGCTGTATCATCCTTACTATTGGAAAGTATTTATGTCACAGTTATTGAGTCTAATTAGAAGGGGATTTTGTCTGTTTTAATCTGGGACATTTCAGTCATGTTGGCACCTTGCAGGGAACAATGGGCCATGTATGGAGAGGTGAAGAACAGATTGGGGAAGTTAGATACTTTTGATGTTGGCTTTGCTGTCAGAAATAATGTACCTGGAAATACATGCTCAGTTTTGTAGTGAAGTACTTATACTTTGTTTTCAGCAGCCCTCCTGAGGGGTTCTTGTGTGTCCTTTGTTTGGGATCTTTTGTATAAGCTCGGGATCTGCAAGTTGAAAGTTATGCCCCTCCTTCCACATTAGCATCTCACATTTATAGACTGAAGCATTGTTTCCTGTTTCTTTCTGAATTTATCTCCCTGGCAACATATAAGCCATTTGGGATTCTTTAGCTACTAACTTTTTACTCCTTTTGTGGGCTCAAAGAGAGTTCCAAGAGCTGACTAAGTTGTAATGTTAAATTTTGCATTTTAAGTTCATTATGTTTAGTGGCTTTGGTGTATTTTCATGTCATTTTTCACAGCCTTTAGTAAGGTAGAATGTGAAGGCTGCATGAGTTGTATATGCCAATGGTTTGCAATTGCCAAAAAGGGTAGTGCTACTCCCTCCTCCTTTCTGGTTCCTGTCTGACCCTGTGTTGAGCTGACTTGGCATACTAAACTGACAGAGAAAGGTTAACTTTTTTTTCAAAAAAGAAAAAGACTTCTTACCAGTGTTGCAAGTTGAAAAGTACCTTGAGAAGTCCACCTATATCCATGCCTTTCAATTAATAGATTTGTTTAGGTGCCTTAAAGAACCTGATGTATATAGTGACAATGTCTCCTGAGTCTGTTTCAATTTTTTTTTTTGCCACTGTTCCTTTTTCTGTTATTATAAATAATAATTTCATATAAAAACTATGATTGACATTGAAATGGATGATTGTTAAAATAATAAATTTGACAATCTGAGATAAATAATGCCATTTTCAGTTGTAAGAACTGTAAGGTTTCCATTTATGTCCTAAATTTATAGGGAAATAATTATATCTCAGTATCTTGTTAATACACACATTGTCTATCCATTTAAAAACAAAAGTTAGAGAAGATATTCTTAATTTGTGCAGCTCTTACACTTTTAGAGAATTTTATTTCTTTAATCTTGGAATAGTAGTTTGTAACCAAATTAGTCATTTGATATACTGAATGAATTGGGTTCTTAATCTTATTGCACACAAAATTCATGCTATATACAGAATTCATGATTTAAGCTTTCATTGCTTCTGAATTTCAAGTTGGTTTTGATTAATATTGAAGTGGGCATTGCATCCTAGGTAGGAGGCAGTATATTCAGTAGAGAATGCCAACTTTGCCAGTGGTTGAAGACATTGTAATGATAGAAAAGAAAAGGGGGGTGGGAGAAATCCAAAACAACAATCTGAGCAGCCATTCCACTGTGGTGACAGCAGCAGTTTAGTACATTGTAGCAAAATGAATGGGCTTTGCATAATTGATTCCAACATACTAGTAGCCTGAGGTCTAAGCTGCTCTAACCCAGAACTTATTAGCCATGCTACAAAGAAGGGAGAAAACTGCAATCTGCTACAGGGGAGGTAGAGAATAGCATTGCTGTTAGAGTAAAAGCATTAAAAGTAGGACAGAGCTACTAAGAGCTACCCCTTTTGTATATTTATTGGGGTTATTCTGTTCATCTCATTCAAATATCGTAAAAAGCTATTTTAGAGTCTTTGTGCAATACCAAATACTGAGACTTAGAATCTTACTACTTAGTAGGTTTTATAACCTAATTTGAATGGCATGCCTGCACAAAGTGTAATAGCTGTGCTGTGAGATCTCTTGTAACTGGGAAGCATTTTGAACAAGCTCAACAAAACTAGAGATGCAAAAATAAGCAAGATGCTCTTTTGGGATCCACTTTACTTTTGCTTTTTGTTGCACATTCACACATAAATACTAGTTTTATTTAATAATGTTCTGCTCTGGTGTGAATCAACAAGTGTGTTTCCTGGAGCTTCCTAAAGAGAAGAACATTACAGGAGCACATATAACTATACTACAGGATGTGAAAACACTAATAGTTGGATGTAAAATTACTCTGTTGAACAAATGAGAACATGTAATTTTAATGTCCTGTTTTACTGACTGCATCGTGCAAGTGTGGTACTGCCTGTTGTCTCTTTTGCTTTGCCTCTTCTGGATAGGTACTTGTGAGTATAAGAAGAGTCTGGATTGATGCAACAGGCTCCTGAGAGTAGAATGGTTATATATTTGATAGAGACAAAAATAAATTAACTTTTCTAACTAGAATCAAAGGTGAGTAGCTGAGGTGAAGGACTGGAAAACGAGATTTGAATGAACTAATGTGTTCAGTGTCAGGATTCCCAGGCTATTAGACTTCTCCTTTAGAAAACCATGACAAAGTTCTTCATTAGTGTTCGTTACGCTTCATCCAGCAATGTGAAATATTGACAGTGACTCCTTTAAACATGAGTATTCTGCATAGATCAGCATCAAGCACCTTAGTTATGCCCTTGCTCATATAAGGAGCTAAATGGTATTAAGAAGAATATCATACATTTATCAGTAGTGTAGTGTTTATTCTGAGAGGATCCAGAGCTGTGATTGACTGAATGAGGTTCAGTATTCTATAATAAGGAGACTTTATAACCTATTTTTAAAAAGTTTGACTAAGGAAAGTTTGAGTAAAGAGAATTCCATGTTACTGGAAATGTTTTATTCATTTATTTTTTTATTTGCACTACTTTCACAGAATCTTCATAACCTTCACAGAACTGTAGAGGTTGCTGAAATATTCTATATTGTTTGAACAAAAAATGCCTCAGAAAGATAATGAGGTAAATCTTTGGTGATTTTTGTTTGGTCTTAGGCTACTTAATCTCATGACATCCATCCTTTACAACAGAAAGTTATGATCAGGTTCTTGTGACCCATTCTAATGGATGTATTGATCTATATGGCCCATTTTAAAGTATCTTTTCTGTTCTGGCAAAGACATCAATTTGTTTCAGAGGTTGAATCATGATTTTTGAGATTTATGCTGACATTATTGAAGGAGAAGAATACCAGGTTGTAACAGCTTTAAAAATATTCCAGTGCTATTCTTGAGAATGTCTTGACATGGTCCATATGCAAAAAGTTTTGTGGCAGTTCAGCTTTGCCTTGCGCCACAGGTTTGACTGATAGTCAGGGGAAATCACCCTTAATAATAATTACAAAGATAATATGAAAGTCCTGGAGGACTGATTGGAAGCAGGAGTATGCCTGCTAACCGTTTTTTGCTTGTTTGCAAAAAAACCTAAGATGGACCTTTTCACATTAAAATAAACACCAATGGAAATTTTGGGTTTCTTTAACATGCCTTTTCTGTCAACGAAGCTTTGTTGGTGAGTAATCTCACAATTGTAGTAACTCTTGATGTGAATGCTTGCTCTGTGGAGACCTGGATGACGAAGAGATGCACGTGACATACACAGATGATTTCTTAAATCGATTTTACATCTTTTCTCTGATGTTCATTCCTCAGAAGAGGAGACAGGCAAAATAATCAGGTCCAGTTTTGAAATGGAGAAGCCATTTGGCACACATTTAAGCACCATCAAATCATACTAACATCAGTGGTCAGCCAAGAATCCTCAGAGTGAATTGTCATGGGAACACTGAACAAGAAGGAAACATACCCTTATTTAGTTTCTTACTCTTTCAAGTTGTTTGCTACATTTGACCACATACAGGTATCTTTACGTGCTTTATCTTCTGAATAACTCTTTTCTGTATTTTCAAGAAACCTGAGAGAAGAAATACAGAGAATCTTTGATAGGAATCGCAGTCTGTGCCTTCTTGAAAAGCTGTTCACTGTATCTGTTTAAATACCCACTAGGCTGCCTGTTCCCCCAACAGGACAAAAGAGTGTTGACATAAACCGATAGATGAATTTTCAAGGGTGAGGTTTACAGCAGATGTAACAGCAAGAAAGTGGAAAAAGCAATTGAAAAGATGAGTGTGTATATTCTAATTATGAGTGAAGATAGTGTGACCTGGTGCTTTCTGTTATAGAGGCCTGTCATGGATTAACCCCAGCCATTAACTAAGCCCCATGCAGCCACTCAGAGAAAATTGGGAGGGTTAAAGCTAGAAAGCTCGTGGGTTCAGATAAAGACAGTTTAATGGGGAAAGCAAAAGCCACTGTGCTGCTTTTCAGCTGGGGTGGAGTTAATTTTCTTCACATTGGCTGCTAGTTCAGGGCTGTGTTTTGGATTTGTGCTGAAAACAGAGTTGATAATACAGAGATATTTTTGTTATTGCTGAACGGAGTTTACACAGAGCCAAGGCCTTTTGTTTTTTCTGTACCAACATGTTGGTGAGGAGGTTGGGAGGGCATGGCAGGTTAGGAGGGGACACAGCCAGGAAAGGTGATCCAAACTGACCAAAGTGATATTCCAGACCATGTGACATCATGGTCAGTACACAAAGTGGGGGAAAGAAGGAGGAAGTGGGGGCCACATTTGGAGTGATGGCATTTGTCTGCCCAAGTCACCATTATGTATGATGGGGCTCTGCTCTCCTGGAGCTGACTGAACAGCTGCCTGCCCATGGGAAGTAGTGAATTAATTCCCTCTTTTGATTTGCTTGTGTGTGTGACCTCATTTTAAATTATATACAAATATTCAAACTGTAAGCATTTGGGATGAATTTCTTCAAGCCAAGCATCTCCCTCAGTTAGGCAGCATTGTGGGAGAGTTTCAAGTAAGTTTGTTCATTTCTGAGAACAAGGTTAGGGAGTAAAGATGTTTTGCCTATCTTGAAATTAATGCATACCTGTTTTGCTTTTGAAACTCTAGCCAGTTTTCAAGCAGAGACTTGAAAGTTGTCAGGGCATCCATCCAAGTCTACATACAGCTATGTTAAGCTCTCCATTTTTGGTCAGTTTGCAAGCCTCTGAAAACCTAAGCTAGCCTGCACAGCAAGGCAGACTTGATAGAACCTAATGGCTGAATACAAGATTCGCAGAAGTGTTCAGTTTTCTGACCATCTTTAGGTTTGGGGGGCAGGGAAGTACCTGTTTAAGTGGGAGCTGTAAGCCTTGGGTATGTTTGTGCACATTGCTCTGGGGCTGTAAAGGTTCTGTGTCCATGCAGCAAGCTCTGTCCCTTCAGGTGTTTTTGATCCCTGCTCAACTGAATACACTTAGGACTTTGAGGTCTGAGTTGTTTGCTCTCTGTTTTTAATCTCTTCCCATCCCAGCACTGTGCAGTGCTAGGACTGATTTTCTCATTGTCTTCACAGAGCTCGTGCCATTGCAGCCTGAAGGAAAACTGGCATGACTGCATGCAGAGCTGGGGGGGTTGGGTGCAGGAACCCCAGGAGAGGCCTGGGGAACTGGGAAGAGCAAGGAGGGAGGGGTAGGAGCTGGAAAGCAAGGTGGAGGGAAAGTAAGTGGAAGAGAAAATAGGGGAGGGTCTTTGCAGGAGGAAGGGGGACCAATGACTGGTGCATGGGAGAAGAGTTAGCAGGCAGGATGGGGGAAAGAAGTGCTGAGATTGAACCAAGGGTATTAGAGAGCAGGAACAAGCAAGATGGATGGAATAAAAAAAGGGGCAGGAACTGACATGGGTGGGCATGAATGGAGGTAGAGGGGAGCAACAGGAATTGTGCCCTGAGGTACATTTTTTTTTCTCACCAAGTAGAAATTCCAGAATGAGAGAAAACCAAAGTTTACTTTGGTAACATCTCTCATGTGCAGGTTAAATATTTGGTTTAATGATATATTTGTAAATATCTGGTTCTGTTAGAATATAGGATCTTCGGGGCTCTGATTCTGCTTGATTGTGATCGCTAAAATATTGTGTATGCTTTTTGGCACACCAATGTTTTTATTCCATGAGAATAAGTACACTATCATTACCAATTCCTAGTTACACCACAATGTTACTGAATTTCTCTCCTGTTCATTTTTGGTATTTAGGTGTGAGGCCCTTTGTGTAGACCTGCAACTGTGGGTTTTGATCGAGGTTTTCATTTCTACTAACAAAGACATACATCTATATCCAGATGAAATCTCTTTCTCTTCCATGACCAGCAACAAACCATTCCATTAGTGATAAAGCATGCCTCTGCCATGAGGCAGAGCTGAACTCAGAGGCAGGCTCATCCTCCACACCAGTGCCAGCATTGTTTGTTAGATACCTGCCATGGAGGGTTGTTTGGGGAGGGGAGCTTGTGTGAGTAGGAGGAAAAATCTTCCTCTTTGCTTAATACAAAAGTAGTCTGGTTACCCCCACCATCTGGGTCTCCAGGATTTTATATGTTTTGTTCTGTTATCAATATTCTCCTCTTATCCTTAGCTAACTCCCAGTAAATTCACCTTACCTCCAGCTAATAATTAAGTGTTGTGCTCTGAGAGTGATCTGATAAGGATTTGTTTAAAAGCTGTGCAACTGGCATTCCCATCTTCCCTTCCTAGTTTTCCTGAGCTCACTCACTATTTAATGTCATTTCCTTAGGCAGCAAGTGGCCTGGGACCTGGAATACTGAATTCACATCTAAAGAGGCGAAAGGTGATGGTGCAAATACAGCTTATAGTCTGTATCCCCACTTGGGCAACTCTCCTTGGCTTTTTAATTAGTTTCTTATTGACTCATTTCAGAAGGGAAAGAACCAGTCTGCTTGAGGAATACCTGCGGCCTTCCGTTGTCTTTGGCATGATACAAATGGAATTATTTTCCCAGAAAATAAAATTACTTGCAACTGGCATAAATTAATTTTGCTAAGAATATTGGAGCTGATGTTTCCCTGGATGTTGGATGACTTTGTTCTTCAGTATTGTTATGAATTAAAGAGAAACTTTCCTCATCATGGCCACTCCCAGCATAACGAATTTATTAAATGCCATAGACAATTTTTAACTAGAAATTGTTCGTCTGTTTGTGTACTTGGATATATTAATAAAAATACAAAAATTAATGCTTTCAGTATGCTTCCTTTGAGCTGTCTTGCTTTGAGCCACATCTCAGCTTAAGGCATCTCAGATGTGAAGGCAAAGTTGTGATTCTCTGCTCTGAGGATGAAGGCCAGGACAGGAATGCCATTGCTGCCGTAGGGAGAGGAGAAGCACTGATGTAAGCAGCCATTCCTTTCCCCTCCAGGTAACTGCTGCCTACATACTCCAACTCTTTTCTTGCTCAGTGGAGCAGGAATAGTTGCCAGCATAGCTATCCTTGCCAGAGGTGAGGTGAAGTAGGAGCTGGACCCATATTGCTGCTCCCAACAATATGGTAACCTGTACAGAACAGCTTGCTTTCCCATGGGTTGAAACAGCCATCCATAACCAAAACTGCAGTTATTGAGGAAAAGAAAAAGGAATTTGTTGTAAAGCAGTAGCAAGTCAGAATAAGTGACCTGTAGTATTTAGCGCAGTGTTTTGGCTTAGTTTTGCATAAGATCTCTAACGAATCAATCTAATGGAGTCCTTTAAAGTCCTTGAAGTAATAGTTCAGAACAGTTAGTAATTGGTGAGTGGCAAATTTCTTTTTTCCACCCAAGTCACCCTACTAAATGTTCGTTTCTGCCTGTTGTCTATATGCTGTTTCCACAAGTAGTAATTGTGGGCTGACTAAACAGTCATAGTCTGCTAGGGAGGGTGGTTTCCTTAGAAGCTGAGAAGATCTCCACATGGCTGAACTGATACTTAAGCTTTGCTTACAAATCTGTGTGCAAGATCCTGATTTTTCCAGCGTTCTGAGCAGATGTTAGTCCCTAACAGTTTTGATACTCAGACCAGCTCTATGCATTCCTAAGTAGGACCTCACTGAACTTTCCTAGTTATTGGTATTACTGGTTAATGGTTGTTTTCAGAGCATACCTTACCTGTGTATGTTCTTAGGTGTGCCTGTGTTGAGTTTGGAAACTGAAAAAGAAAGTGATTTTATAGTTGCCTCTGGATTATTCTCTTTAAGATGGGGGTAGAAGAAGAGCATGCAGTCCTGCTTACTTTGCATTTGTTTTTCACCAATTTAAAAGAAGAAAATCTCTGAAGCAGCTGAAGTGAGGCAGGATGAGCAGTCTTCTGAACTTTGCATATTCAGTTACTGATAGTAAATTCCTCTGAGAATTTCTTGAATATATACCTACTTGTGAATTTTTAACTCCAGATGCTGGTGGAGACAAGTACTAATTAAACAATGACTAGCCTTCCAAACTGCCCCTCTAGAGAGATTTCAAATCCAAAGCTCCACAAAGAAAGAATCAAGGTGTTAATTTCCTTAACAAAAATGTTGCAGAAAGCAACCCTAAACCTCCAGTTCCAAATTCTTTATAAAATGTGGTTTATTTGAAAACACATTTTGGATGGGAGATGATACTGAGGATTACTGATCTACAGTAGTCTGTTACTGATGCTACAGAGTAATCTGTATAAGTTCATAGAGGCCTGCCTTTCCCAGACAATGATTTAACATCTTGAAATCAAGTTTATATAATCTAGTTTCCCCATGTAATGGATGTGGTTTTGGAAAGAGCACTGATAAAAGCTACGCATTGATTGAAATGGAAATTCTAAACCACCTTCAACAGAAGTTTAGATATAGAATGTAAAACCACCTGGTCACTGTGGAACTCAGTAGAATGCAAGCCATTAGTGCAAGCCACCCATTAAATACTTTAGTTCACCTGTTTCCTCCACAGATTTTGTGGCTATTAAAAAAAAATCCTTATGGCTAAGTGCTAAAGAGACTCCACATGCTGTTCAATCCTGCATTTTGAGGATCCTGCATTATAGGATATTATATCATCCTATAATATTGAGGATATTATAGGAGGGGTGGAGACCATTTATGAAGTACCCTTCCCTTCACTGTAAAAAATTCTACACAAATCTTTCTCTAAGTAGGAAAATCATAAAAGGAGTGCCATGCTGAAGTACTAAATTTACAGATAGTGGTGGCTACCACATTTAAAGAAATTATTTTATAAGAACAGATAATACTAAAGAGCTATAAATTACTAGCTGCAATTAGCTAGTAATTGACTAAACAAAAATATCTTCTGCTGTGGTAGTTTAGTAACTCTGAATCCTCTAGTCAGTTGCTAAATCCTAGTACTTTGGAAGGACTTCCTCCTTACCTGGGCAACCATGTTTCTGTAGCTGATGGTCTGCATTCAGCAGGAACTGCTGCTGTCCAGGAGCAAAGATTCCAGACTGCAGCTAAGAATTTCTTGGGGCAGTCATGGGTAAAAGTGAGATTTTTGTTGTTGAAAACTGTGGCAGTGGTTTAAGAGTATTGTAATACCCAGTTGGAACCTATAGAAATCATTGTCCTTTGATTTTTCCTGAGGACGTATGGAAAAAGGTGAATCAGGTAGAAGCATGGATGAATTAATTTCCCTTGCTCAGTAGGGATCCATGTTTCTGATGACAAGTTTTCTTTCTCACACCTGGATAAAAGGAGGTGTTGGGGGGAAGAGCTGTATCATCTCCTTCCCTAACGAGATGAGCAGGCCAGCAAAGCGCCCATGTTTTGCCTCATTTATGCCTTTATTTTCCCTAGGGGAGAAAGGGAGCTACCTCGTCAAGAGATGCAGCTGAGGGAGTGGCATGCTCCCTCCTTTTATTGTTCTAACAAGGGGTGGTGGCTGGGAAGGCATGAGGTGAGCTAAGAGGAAAGGGCTATTGCTGGAAAGGGAAGTTACAGTGCAGCACAGCCTATTCCCCTATCAGCAGCAGTAGCAACATCTGAATCTCTGGGGTGGCAGCAGCAATCCTACCTTTATTGGTGTGCTGAGCCAGGAGAAAACAATCTCACAAGCAACAGTGAACGTGTCTGATCAGTCAGAAGTATTTCAGACATATTCACAGTGAGTGTACCTGTGTTGTATCTGGTGGGATGGTCTTGTGAGCATTGGGCATTCCTGAGTTCTGTATTTGGCACCCACTTCGTCCCTTGAGAGGCAGCAGAAGTTTTGGCTTAGTACAGGCAACCTACAAATCCCATCATCCATCAGGAATGCCAGAGAGTTCTTAAAAGAACCCTGAAGACTGTAAGTACCTGTCTGATAGTGTATACAGGATGAGTGGAGCAGTGCAGAGTGACAGTGCCATTTGCACAACACGTGGATGCACCTATGAAATAGTCAAAGGACAGAATGCACCTGACACTGTTGGGGATACCAGAAGTGCTGTCCTGGATTTACCTCCCGAAATGCTCCCACTGGCAAGTAGTGTACAGCTAGGCAAATGCTCTGGCTGCAAGGAAGCCCTCCAGGCTTTTCTACAAGCCCTGCCTCCTTATCTGACTCAGCTGAATAAAAAATTATTTTTGAACCTGTGTGCTAACATTGGCTGCTGCTAAAATGGTCATAAAGGTGCTGAGCAGACAGTCTCATCACTAGCAGTATGTTGGGAAATGTCTGGATATGCCCTTCAGTCAAATGCACTTTTTTGACATTTTAGCAATGAGTTTTATTAATAAGGCTCTGCAAAAGTTCCAGATTAGTGCAGGTATGTCGTATGTCATTAACATGCAGAGAACTTTTTTCTGTCCAGAATAGGGTGGTGAGGCATCTGCAAGGGTTTTTTTCTGTATCAGTTTGCTTCTGGACTGACAAGAATGTAAGAAATGAAATTTCAGGCTAAGGGAAAACAATTTTATTGCAGTTCTGTGTCAAGCTAGTTTAGAACTGGGCCTGTAATTGCCAGATTTTCCTTAACAATTAACAATTTTTGTGTACATTTCACATTTTTGGATTAATTCCTATGGGAGATTTCTGTTGATAAATGTTGATAAGGACTTACCAACTATACATTGTAGCTATTTCAGGATTGGTTTTGATAACACATAGGCTTACTTATTGCCAGCATCGTGTCTTACTTGGAAAGCTCTATCTAGCAAGGGAGCCTGTGGGTAGTCTGGTAGATATTGTAGTAAAAGTAATGTTGCTAATGCAAAAATTGAAGATGTTTCTATGTAGTTGCTATGGACCTACTGAGTCACTACATACAGAGATTAAACTTTTGCTGTCTTGAATGTTTTTTATACCCTGTAAAGATGGAATTCTAACTGCTACCAAATCAGAGTAGAACCATTTCACACTTGGGTTTGTTCAGGTGTGAAGCAATGCTGGAGGGAGGAGGCTCTGGAGGATACAGCCATCAAATTCAATCATTATCTCTGAGAAGAACAGACGCTGTAGTCTAGAGGCAGGCAGGAGTGTGAACTGATGTGGTGCACGTTCATCTCAGTATGCTGCTGATACCACTTAAAATCCTGACTCACAGACATGCTACTCCTCAATGCTCCTAAACAGTGCAGGGCTGCTCAAACTGCGTGGTGGGGAAATGGCTTCAGGTGTAGGCAAGCATACTCGCACACTCAGGTCTCACACCTGCAGGTTTTTGAGTGTACCCTCCTACAGAGAAAAAATTAGCCTGTTCACTAATTTCAGCACAAAGTACCAAACATTTCATAGCTATTACAATCTTTGTAAAGTGTAGCTTTTTGGCTGTGTTCCAGACTTTACTGGCAAACACTTCCTTCAAATTAGTTGTCTTTTAATGCACTTTTGCAAGAACCTGATGATGCAAAATTTCAGTTTAAAGGAATATATGTTGTTGGGTTTTACACTTCTTTGCTATGTATATTAAAAATGTGTGTAACAGCCTTATTTAAGTGGAAAGAGTGGGGGGAGTAATCAAACTAAATAAACTCTTTATTCTGATTGCTAAGTACTTTGGGCCAAAAAGGATTGAATACACGTACATATTTTGTACAAGTTAGATGCTGGTGCTGTGTTACTGTGTAGGCAACCATTATGTACCCACAACAGCAGCTTCCACAAACAGCCTTGGGGATCGCCGGCGTCTTTATTTAGAAGAGGAAAGTTGCAATGTGTTTCATGGTTTTGTCTATAAATCTTGCAGAGATATTCTACAAGGGTTTCGATGTCTTGTGGGCAGGATGGCACTCGTGATAGCGATCAGAGCTTATCTATAGTGCTGATTATTTGAAAAAATTAAGCTGAAGATGTGGCGCGGGCTGCCTATGATAGAACTAACTGCATCTTGATACTGTCTTTCTCACAGAGACCATCAAATCATATGGCAAATTCAAATTGAATCATTACAGCTGTATAAAATCATAGAATCATAGAATTTCCTGAGTTGGAACGAGCTCACAAGCATCATTAAAGTCCAACTCCTGGCCCTGCACAGGACAACTCCAATAATGACACCATTTTCCTAAGAGTGTTGTCCAAATGTTTCTTGAACAGGTGCCATGACTGCTTCCCTGGGGAGCCTATTCCAGTGCCCAAACACCCTCTGGGTGAAGAATCTTTTCCTGATATCCAACCTAAACCTCCCCTGACACAACTTCAGGCCTTTCCCTTGAGTCCTGTCAGTAGTCACCACAGAGAAGAGATCAGTGTCTGCCCCTCTGCTTCCCCTCACAAGGAAGTTGTATCTGCAATGAGGTCTTCCCTCAAGCCTCCTCTCCTCCAGGGATTCATACAGAATACAAGCAAAACAATCATCATATCAGGATGGGAACATGAGTTCAGCTTCCTGTTTTGATGTGTTTTTCAGGAGCTTTTTTAAATACAGGCTTACATTTTCAGATGATGCAAGTCACCCTTTCTGAAAAATCAAGGCCTTGTAAATTTACCTCAGGTTAGACACCTTCACCCTAAATGAAGACTTTCAGATACCAGTGTTCCTCATATTTATTAAGGCTGGGAGAGATTGGATATGGTCTTCCTTTACTTACAACACTCACATTAGTCTTTTTGGACTTTTGCACTGATCAGAGATTTCTCATATATCGATCTGTCCTGGACAGTTCACTTGCTTTCCCTAGTCTGAAGAGTCCTTTTTTCCTTCCTCTCACAAGACCCCTTCCTGTCCAGAAAATTCTTTTCAGGGTATAGTTCTCAATCCTTTTGATTCTAGGTAAGCATGTTGGGGAAAAAATGTCCTAAAGTAATACTGAATTATACAAGTTAGACAGATTGTTTTGATTTTGTTGATCTATTTTCCTGTTTGGCAAAAACATGTTCTTGAAGTGAAGTGTATCTCACAACATGGAGTGGTTTGAGGATTGTTATTTGTACTTGGTATACCTAGACACATTTAAAACTGTGCAATGCTAGAACTGTTTTCTACTTAGCCAAGACTGATGTTATTAAAAGAAATGGTGAATAAAATAGGAAATGAATATTTCCTGTTGCCAGGTCAGCCACATTCCTTATTTGTAACTATCAGTGTGTGTATGAGAAGGCTAATACGCAGTGAGAACAGACAAGAGCTAAAAGTTCTTCATAGCACCGTGGGAGGGAATGATTGTAGAAAATAATGCCTTTAGCAACAATGACCTAAACCCTTCATTCTCTTTATCACTCTGTGTACATGTCAGTGAGAAAGAGGGAGAATTATTAGAAGGATCAAAAGGCAAAAATCTGTTTCTTAATTAACTGTATTTCAGTTTCCTGAGGGGACATACAATGTGTTTCTGTGTGTTTTCTTAGATTTCAATGGTGATGAGAGACAGTGGATCAAAGATGTTGCCTCACTTAAATGGCCCTCAATTTCTTTGTGTTTACAGTAGATGATTTGTTGCCTTTCCAGGTTTTGACTTTAAACCTGTAAATGTTATTTTTAGGGTTTCATTACTAACCTTCTTGTGAAATCTACTTGCTATGCGAGGAAAAAAAAAAAAGAGATATAAGACAGTTCAGGGATTTTTTTCTATTTGTATCATCAAGCAAAAATATTGTTATGATGAAAAAATGCAGTGGCCAGAATCTTTCCTCTTTCTAGGCTGATTGTATGGAAGTCTAAAGAACAGTGGTTCACCTGTGTGAGAAACAGTGATGTTTGAAATAGAAGGTTTAATATAAGGTTGTTGCACCACTAAACCTTTAAAGTGCTTATCTGGGGAGTGTTCTCTGCATCTTACTGGCAATGATTGCCAGAAAATCAGGCATGATTCTAACTCTGGTCTCTTGTTCTCTATGTCCACAAGAGCTAGGAATTCTGTGGTGGGAAAGATGTGCTCACACTTGAACCAGGCAGTGCCTGTCTCTTTTCAGCAGGTATTTTTGCAACCTATATAAAGTTGTATAAATGGACTCCAAACAGATTCCCTTTCAGTCCTTTAAGTGCAATAATATAAACCAAGATAACTTTTTTAAAAGAGATGTTTAAAAGTTAGGCTTCCAAATAAGTGCAATTTTTTTTATTCTCTCCCTGATGATTGCCCAACTGTTCTTGTTCTAATCTGTAGAGGACTGCTAGATGCTCAGCATTTAAGAAAATCAGGGCACTTAAGTATCTGTACACCATGCAGATGTACGTCTGACAGACACCCAGTTTTGAAAGTGTTGCCTACTGGGTACAATGTGGGTGGCCAAGAAATTTTAGTTGGGTTCCTTGGCACTGGGAGATGGAGCTGTTGATATAAAACACTTGTTTTCTAGCTGGAAATAATTTTATAAAAAATGGCTGTTAATTTCCTAATCTAGTGTGTTTCATTTTCCTTCCCCTGTTTCACAAGACATTCTTCATTTCACTGTGGGGAAATCAAGCCTAAAGTCTTGTTGCATCATGTGTTACAGCTGCTTCCATATAATTTTCTCTTCTATTTGCAAAAATCAGAATAGAGCTGAAGTACTCTTTTTACCAGAGAAGATTTCTGTTTTGGTGAGGAGGAAAAGAAACCCAACAACTTGCCATATAGGCTTAGAAACCTGTGGTTTCATCTTCACAAAAACATGTTACAAAGCAAAGGAAAACAGTGGCTTCTGTAGAGATTGTACAAGAGAGAGAACCTGTGGGAACGCACGGTATTTTATTATTTCTGAAATGCAAATTGCAGAGAAGAAGGGACATTTTTCTGAAAGCTCTGTCTTTCTTCCTTTCAGCCTGCTCTGAACATAGCAATGCAGTATTTGTCTTCTCTTTAGGATAAGCATGTGACCGGCATTAAGTGTTTGAGTGTGCATCTTTATCTATACAAGTACTGTTTTCCCTCTTTCTGTTCAGCTAAGTCATGTTGTGTATTTTATGCACAACCTAGAAGAATCTCTGTTCTTAATCTTGTTATCTGCTTTCTCAGCATTTATTAATTTTTCAATTGCCTATGGAAATGGAAAGGTTAAGATACAGTAACTGGGCTCTGTGATGGCAAAATCTTTCCTTGTAAAACTCTTGCTTGCATTTAGTCCTCAATTTTGTTCTGTACACTTTGGCTTTAGGATAATCATGTATTATGTTACATACACAACTTCTGTTCTTCCACAGGTGCACACAGCATGTTCATGGAAACAAAATTCTGATGTATGTAGGCAAGCTACAGGAGATATGATAACTCATAAAATATATGACATAATGTAATTAGTCGGAAAATATTACCCTGGTGTAAGTTATTCAACACAGAAGGTGTCATGAAATTATCCATATCCTCTTTACTGAGTTTGTTATAGCTCTGTGTGTATACAACAGAATATTACTGGTTCATCAAATTCCTTGTTTTGATACCCAGAAGTGTTGTTTGGGCTTTAATTTGCTTCCTTGTGTTTTGTCACACCCTATTATAAAGCTTTGGGTAAAGAATGTTCCTGGTAAGGCAAATTAGGTCTGCAGACTGCATACTTTTACTAATTATTTTCTATATTCTCTGTTAGATGGATACTTTTCAGGTTGGTCTTACTCTTATGCAAAATTGTCTTGATAGATGAGTAGCTCAGAGCAACATCTGTAATTTATGGATATAGAAAATGCGTGCAGTCTCTCACTGTCTTTACAGATGTGCTTTAGGGCAAGTGAAATGTTCAGATAATGGAAAGGGGGAGTGTTAATAAATCTCAGTCAGGAAGACAATACTTACTTCTTTTCTTTAAAATAAATTCAAAGCTGAATTCCAAATTACTGTTTTAAACATCATTGGTGCTTTTTTCTTCATACTATTGCTATTGTTAAATTGAATGCTAGATAATGCGCTTGATGTGTAATTCAAAAATACAAGTAATTAGACTGGGATATTCGTTTTCCAAAACAGCACTACTAAATCACTCAGAGTCCATAAAAATGTAGACTAGTGCTTTTGATTAGTTGTTGGAGTCATTTAAGTTTCTGTCGGTGTTTGTTTCAGAATCAGAGAGTCTATTACCATATATTGGAAAATGACTGCTGCAGCATTAATAACATTATTGCAATCTGTAAGGACTGTGAAGAAAACGAACGACACAGAAATTGCTGCTTTGGAACAGACCAGTGATCCGTACAGCCTCGTATCTTGTCTCTGACAGTAACCAATATGTGATGATTCAGAGGAAGAAATACACACAGCCAATTGTGTTATAGTGTACCACAGAGGGAAATTTCTTTCTGGCCCCAGATGGTGTTCAGTTTATGCCTTAAAGCATGAGGATTGATAGCCATTGTAAATTTTACCGTAGCTAGTGTAACCAAATTGGATTGCTCCTTGTTGTCTGTAACCTGCCCTTCACCTGGCCTTCAGAGAATTACAGGCTTCTCCCTTGCTACTGGATTCATAGCTTTTACCTTTGCTGTTTTAAGCAGATGCAGTAATGCAATTCAAAGACTTGTGCCACCATTTTACATGTCACACACATTGTATTTTTCATCAATAACAGTCTGGTTCAATGCTTCTAATTAAACTGGAAGTGTTACTTTTCAGCGTGTCAGAGCAGATACTATGCTCACCCTGTCTCAGTTCTCTGCTATTGTGAACATGGGACCTTGGTCATGGAAAGAGTTGAAGGATATGCCTAGAACTGACACTCTAACACTTTTGTGTCATTGCAGTGGCCTGAAAGGATCAAAACTGGGTTTGGAGCATCACCACACCCTGCAAATCTTGACCTCAACAGCCTCTGAAGACTGTTTGTAGTGTTTTTTCCTTTGCTACATTCCTGCACTGGAGTGAAAGGTGCTGTTAGAGAAATGGATATTGTTCTGTTACAGTGAGTATGTGACATTTAGACCAAAACTTATGAAAGTACCCTGGGTTCAGCTGTAACAGAAGCAGAGACCAAGTTCTTTGTAGTAAGCTTTGGTACATTTCATTTGTTGTGCACCCATCTAATAAAACCCTGTAGACTAAGAGGAACTGTCTGGGAGTCTGGTAAAATAGTTGTTGCAGACAAAAGCTGACCTCATTTTAGGCTGTCATTCATAATGCAAAACAGCAGAGGCTTTTGAAACTGCTTGCACTGATGCTGCTGCCCTTCAAGGCCTTGGGTACAAGCTAGTTTCATAGATAACAGCACTGCATGTCTTACTGGTTTGTGCATTGCCTTTTAGTAAGTCCCTCCCTGTGTCCAGAGTAAGAAGAATCTGGAATAGTACTTATGCAATTACTGTCCTTCTTGTCTTTGCCTCTGCGGGTACAGATCAGTCTCTGACATCATGGATAATATTAAAAAAGCAGCAAGCAGTTATCACAGGAAGCAGATTTTGCTCAGCAACTTGCAAACTTGTCATTAGGTCCTGCCTTTCTGCCTTCCAAATGCATGCAAAATGACAAAAATGTAATTTTGTTCCTTCTTGAGAAATAATTAAGCAGCTCATGTCTCCTTGCCATATGACCAGTCAAAGCCAGGGATCCTGGGTGTCCTGAAGGACAGTGGAGCACTGTAATAATCTTGGAAGAAAAAAAAAATTCCCTTTCTTACTAAAGGAAAGAGGTTCAGATTCGTTTTGTACTCCTTCAGTATTACTGATGGTGAATCTTCTGGAGGGATCATCTAGGTTTTAAATCAGCATGAAAAAATAACTCTTTTGTTGGTTGGTAAGTGGCAGTTGTCATGTGGCCAATCTCTGAACCTCAGCTGATCGAATCCAGCAGGAATTGTCCTTGAGTTGTCAGGCTGTATGAGCTGGCACATTGCCTCCTCCTTCACAGCAGATTCTAATTCTACCAGCACTGCAGTAGTTGAATACTCGCTCAAAGTGATGACATTTTGTATGTTACTGAGAAAGTCCTTCTTTGTTGTATGAAGGAAGGGGCTTCTGGTGGTGACATGCTGCTGCCTAAACTTTGGAAAAGCTTCTGTCATCCTGGACTTGCAGTGTCAGGGCTGGTCCTCATGGGCTTGCCTGGTCATGTCCTCTCACCCCACCTTCTCATTCTGAGCTGAGAAACAGGACTGTAACCACTCAAGTGAAATTCCTTCTGAAGAAACCTTTAGGGTTTCTTCTCTAATATGCCTCCTTTCTTCCAGCCCATATTGGTTGCACAATGTGGCATCTCACTTGGAGCCATCTGGCTGTGCAGCTGCAAATCTGGATACTGCAGTCTCTGTGCTCAACAACTGCAGAGGAACAGGGTTCATTTGCAGCCATGCTATCTGACAATGGGAAATTAGGTTTTTTCAGAAGATAAATGAAGTTTTTTATGCCAGCAGATGAACTGGAAAATTCTGCTGGCCTAATCTCAAATCCCAGATTTCCTTACTCTTGATCTTCCATCTAGATCTACAAAACATTTCAAAATAGTGCATAGGTGGGATTCCAAGGCACTGCAGTCAGTAGACTGCATAGTTTGGGGTAAAAAAAAAAATCAGTTTGGTGTGATTTAAAGATGAGATGCAGAGACAAGGTTTAAAGACAAGAAATATGAGGAAACCAGTTCTGTGGTTAAGATGCCTTAAATTGCTACCTAGAAACAGAGACTACACAGGAATAAAGGTAGTGGCATTTATTTGAAAAACCTTCAGATGCACACTTTTGGGTTCCAGAGGGTCTTGCCTCAGTGGATCCCAAAATGGACGACAGGTCACGAGTTCTTCACACTTTGATATCAGCATAAATTTACCAACCAGAACCCAGCCAATGATGGAATTTCCCCAAGCTTGCCCCCCTCTCCCCGAGATGATGGTTTACAGTTCTTGGTCTGGGTGTCCTTGGAGAGCAAGCTAGAGAGGCTTTGTTATGTCTATCTTAGCATAGAGAACAGCATTTAACAAGCTACAGGAAACTTCAGAGTTACACTAGCAATACAGGATTTGAAAAATATAAAAGTTAAAACCTAAGGCATCAGTTGTTGATGTAGTAGACTAACATTACATACAAAGAAGAAAAACACTTTTAAGCCTTCCGTGTGCAAATTGTTCGCTATGTAAATCAAACATTTCTGCTAAGCTCTTGCTCTTCCACTTGCTTTGTGATATACTTTACCTTACTCTTAACTGCCTCACATTCTTCCTCATTTTAATTGCCTTTTGTTATGTTTGCTTACAAGTTGCAAAATTCAAAGATCCCTAGGCCATAGTTTTAAGAAGAAAGCACGTTTTTTATATTGAATAATGTAGATAAGCATGAGGAGGTTAATGTGAATCCAGGACCTTCTTCAAAGTCTCACAGAACTTCAAAGTTCTTGGTGCACTCTGGCTGGGCTTTTGTAAAATGGCTGAATGGCAAAAAGGGCATGTGGGGTGGTTGGACTCCCAGGGAGGACACAACTGGAATAAGACACGCCTGCCCCTGCACCCAGTCATGCCATGTTTGAAGGAGTACCACCCTGGACCATGGGAGCTTCCAGCAGTGTATTCAAGTGACTAGGGAAAGTCTTTAAAACTAGCTCCCCTCAGTAAATCCTGGCCTACTTCAGACAAATGAAGATGAACAAAAATCTTCCTTGCTGATCCCATGCAGTCTTTCAGACCCTCTTGGCCCCAGCATGGTTCCTTTGACCCAATATCCCCTCCTTGTCACAGAGGCAAATTCTTGTCTCCGGTGTCAGAAGTCTCCCCATTCCTGTTGATGTCAGGGTTCAGCTCTGCCGTGGGAGTGAGATGCTGCAAGTTATCTGTGTTTTTGCATCTTTCAGCTGCCTCAAACAGCAGCCTCTTGGCCCACCTGTTCAGCAGTGCTGCAGGAGTCCCAGGGCAACAGCAGCTCCCACTGCATTTCAGAAAGGTCTGGCCAATGCCTCACATGGCTCTGCTATCTTCAGAATAAAATGGTTCCATGGCATAATCACACTATTCAGGCAGGGCTTAAAAGGGGCCCTAGTGCAGGGGTGCTGAATGAGTTAACAAATGCTCATGGGAATGGTTTTTGGGAATGAGGTGGGGAAATTTTCTGTTAGGTAGGGTAAGAAAGCTGTTGTTTCTCATCATGTCCCAGCCAAAGCTGTGAGAAAGAAAAGAATAGTCTTTCTCTCACTGATGGGTATTAACCTCCCTTTGCAGGGATGGGACTCATGCAGTGGCAACGTCTGGATGCTGCAGATTACTCAGGAGAACATGTATTGTGCAAGCATCAAGTTTCAGCAGTGCTGGATTTTGTTTGGGATTTTTTTGTTATGCAGCATAACAGCCATATTAAATTGATTTGTGTGAGCCATGGAAGCTGTTCACTGAGAAGAAGGCTAATTGTTCCTTCGGTCTGTTCTTCTCCTGTCCCTGTGTGCATCCAGGGAATCTCAGACCTCCCAATAATCCCAGAAACACATTCACACGGTGTGGTATGATTTGTGTTTGATGCACAAAATGGTGTGCATTGTAATCTTCCCTATAGGTGTACTCAAGAGACCAAACTTCATTTTTGTTTGGCTTGTCTCTGAGTTCTATTGAGTGGACTTATTGTGCAAAATAAGAAGAAGTGTCAATCTCTGTTTTTTCACCTCAGAAATTAATAGTACTTTTGTGAGGCAGACTGCCTCAACTCTCAAGGCTGTAATACTGCCAAATGGTTAGGCCTGGAGTGGGTTTGGGGACCAAGCTTCTCTGCATAGGCAAGATCGTGATGTCAGGCCCAGACAAGCTGAACTAAAAACACCTTGGAATTGTCAACATTAAACAACGAAAGCTATTTCCTTCCTGGAAAATAACTGACTTCTTCTCTTTTCTTTCATTTTTTCTTCGCCTTTTTACAGTCCAATGTGGCAAATCTACATCTGTATCAGATGCCAGACTTGCATCTGTACTAGCTGCCAGAAATTCCCCTCAAGGAGAAAAAAAAGCAAACCCACCCATCCTCAGCACAGTCACTGTGTGCTATTAGAGTCAGCCTAGATTCGATGCCAGTTGATCCTAAGAGGTACTGTATGACTCCTAAGTGTTTCTTGTTAACACTGAGTAGAGGAGGGACACACTTGTTACTGCTAATATTTAGTATTGAAATATGGACAGCATGAAGCTACTTTCCTTAACAAAGTTAACTCATAAAAATATTTAATGTTAATGGCCAAATATACATTAAGAATGTGGTAATTTAGGATTTTTTTTGCTGTAAAGTTTGCAAGCCAGGCATCCTAGCTATACAGCATTGTGTGAGCTGTGCTTAGTTAGCTGTGCTCATAGGGGAAGGTCTGTTACATCTGTTCTCATTAGTGCCTTGGATTTTTTTAAGAATAAGCACACTTTGAAAAAAAAAAATTAAAACGCTTCAGGCATTATACACAGAAGTAATTTTCTTCATTACCCTGGAATTCTTTTAGAGAAGATCTGCATGTCTTTTGATTCACTACTCTGTCTTTATTTATCGGTGTCGTTCCCTAAGACACGCTGTCAGTATTCCTGTGAAAATGTCCTCTAATGCAGTGGAAAGCATTAGCACCCACTAATCTCTTCTAAATTGCTCTTTACTGCTTTTGATTGCTGAAATGTGATAAAGTAAATAAAATTGCAGGCTTTTCTTACTTCTCTCATATTTCATGGATATTGTTATTATTTACTTTATTTCTAAATAAATGCAGGCCAGCACATTCACATAGATACAATCGAAAGTGTCAGCTTGAGTACCTTGCTGTTGCAAGCTATAACATATCAAGAACCACCATTAATGTAGTGACTCTATTTTCTAATGGATTAGATACTTTGAACACTTTCTTCTTTTTGCTCCCTGTCACTGCAGCACTGATTGGCTCTTCTGCGACTAAATTGTCCTAATATCTAAGAAACCACTGCTAATGTTCAGCCCAATGGCCAGTTCATAATGTTTTTCACTCTTTTGTCACCTTTTTTACCCTGCAGGTAACATCCTGGTTGTCTATCAGTCTAAACATCTCATTTTCTCTGTCCTTCTCTTTTAAGATGTACACTTCTGAATGCTTGTGGCAGAACTTCCGTGCCCTGCTCTGGTTTGTGAATCTGTGTCTTAAACGTTGAAGACATTATCACATGCAGTTTTTGAAAGAAAGCCCTTGTACAATGGCATTAATATTTTTCTATCTACAGAAAATACCTTGATTGATGCTTCCTAGCTATACATTTGTCTCTTTCATAGCTGAATCTTACAGACCATTCATTCTCCACCTTAGTAATTTCTTATTGATGAGCTCTCATCTTCTGGCAGCAGTTTTTGCAGTTAGCTCCCAAGTGCAGAATCACAATATTTTTTTGTTCATGTGGGACTTGTGTCAAATTTCTCTTGTTCTTGTCACCAAATAAATCAATTTCTTTTGGGGTAGGTATTGCAATCCTCCTCTTGTGTTGGTAATGACACCCCACATCACTGACTCTCATTAGCCTGGTTGTTCATGCCAAGGTTATTAAAGAAAATACTAAACTAGATTTATCCTTTAAAAACCCAGTAGCCAAACTCCCTGCTGTCTGAAATTCTTCCCCTTAATTCTTCTTTTTGCTGGTTTTCCTTTGCATAGCTGCCTGCCCACTAGCTTTCCAAACTGACATATGGTTTCCACTGGAAATGCTTTACTAAAATCTACCTATATAAGACTGACTGAATTTCTTTTGTCTTTGTCTGAAGTATAGAGGATCTTACCATGTCAATCTGGAGAACTCCTTAAATTTTAGCCCGTTTTGCCTTTAGGTCCATGTCACTCATTAACCATCCTTTCAAAATTTGTTCTAAATTCTCCCATACTCCTGAGGTCAAACTTAGAGGACTGTATTAATTAATATTATTTTCCTATTCTTGATGCAGGCATTACATATACTGCTCTCCAGTCAAATGACATGACTTCTAACTGGATAGCCTATTATAAAAACACTTGCTACAAGGCTACAGCAGACAATTATTTCTGATGTATCATTATAATGGAGCTGTGAAAATGAAAGGTGTAGTTCTGTCTAGCTTTATTTTCTGAAAGAAACTTCTAATCATGGTAAGGTGAGAGAGAGCTCGGTTGTGTGCAATATGGGTGAGAAATTCTTGTCTGTTTATTTTTACTTAGCCTTTAGTCTTTTTTAATATAAGCATGGGTTTTCATTTCAGTGGCTGTTTACAAAAACAGATCTTCTTGGAATAAGAATGGAAACAAAATGAATAATACAGTGGTTTCCACTAAAAAAGAGAAAAGTCAACCATTGTCATTTTATACAAGAAAAGAAAATGACTTTGGTATCTCGCTTATCACCAGCTGAGTTGGTAATAGCAACTTAGAAGCACTGAAATAATGTTCTTAAAGGGTTGTTCTCGTTTTGAAAGGGCTGTCTTTTCCTTGCATTTTAACATTTTTTGAGCATTCATCAACTATCTTGAATGTGACCTGACATGGCAGTACATGTTATAATCATTTAATAGTATTTTATTAACACAGGAAGTATGATGATAAATTATGCCAGCTTTGTATTCCTTCACAAATTGTGGTCAGCAGAATGTAGTCCCCATATCAATCTAATTTAATGACTTTGATGGGAATTTTTTTTTTTACTCTCTACTTCTTTGCTTGATGATGAACTTTAACTTAGGAAGGCAGACTGCCATCTTCTGAATTGAGATTAGGGACAGCATTTAGACAAGACCTGTTCTCTTTTTAAGAAAAGGCTGTGAATAATAAACCAAGGCAATGTTGGAGAGCACTGCGTTACATTAATTTTTTCATAGTGCTGGTACCTTGGTGTCCCATGGTATTAGGAAGGGAATTGCTGTGCAGGAACAAACAAGGAAGAGAGGAAGTGTAGTTCTGAGTCACTGGGAGCCCATCCGTGAAGGTGTCCAGTAATGTGCTGACATCAGGGAAGTTACTGCCAGATGGTCCAACCATGGACCAGAGAATATTCTTTGATTTCACTCCATCTTCTATTTTAGTTTTCAGCTTGCTGCATATGGATTTCTTGGATGATGGGGTCTGTTTAAGAGGCAGCCAGACTTATTTCAGCTGAACTGTGCACGTGAATGTAGTAGGCAAAATTTCGCCCATTTCATTTCATCTTATTGTGTCTTGTAGAAATGTCCTTGAGCCAAGAAATTTCCACATTTAAAAAATGCCCAGATCAGCTTTTGCATGCTTTTCCTTTTTCGAAGCTTTGAAAAAGGATAGAAAAAGAAAACGTAAGTATGGTTATCATTTAAATTGCATTGTGTGATTGACTCTGTAATAATAAACATTTCTAAAAGAAACACATAGACTTTGTGTACAATTTCAGTGAAAAAAAAATGTTTTGCAATAACTTCTCAGCCCCCAATTGTGCTTTGAGGGCAAATAAAAAAATAGTAGAAAAAAGTTTCTTGGCTTTGTTGCTATGCAAAATGCAGAATTTGTGCACACACTTAATACCTTTTTGAATAGAAGGGACAGTTAGATAAATGTATGGCCAAGTATTGCAATCACACACAGAATGGACAGCAGTACTATCATTTCCCCATCAGTAATGTAGGGTTTACATTCAAATCAGACACTAATGTAAATGTCTTTAAATTTTCCCTCTGCTTAGATAGAAAATGATTTAGGTAATGGATTCTTTATTGCGCCATGCCTTGTGGCTGTGCAGCTCATTTAATTTGGTACCTTACCTACTGTTTTCTATAGAAGGTAAGAAGATCATATAGTGTAGAAAGCTGTAATTTAATAAAATTTTTGAAGCATTGACAAGTGATTTGTCTTCCAGGGATCTCCATCTCAGTTTAAATATTTGCATGGCTTTGCAGATGAGTGTTGACATGGACATGTAGCTTCTCCTCTGTTGGGGTATTGCACCTGAGGAAGAGAAGAATTACGACACTGTATAAAACATTTTTAAAATTATTTTTGAAGATTTCTAATCCTCTTACAGCAGCCCCCAAATATTCATGCTTTTATTGCCCCTCAGAGGTGACCAACCATTACATGTTTCTTGGCTGGATCTCACACTTCATTTATGGATAGTCACAAGTTATCTAATAATAAGCAAAATGGAGAGGAATCGTCTGTAGACCTTGTAGCTTTTGTGTAAACCTTTGAAAAGATTTTAATGTACAAGGAAGGGTTAGCACTGAGCACCCCAAAAATGTGCTGTACTGTTGCAGTCTGGCAAGTACCTAACAGTCCAGATAAGCTTCATAATGTGATGTTGAATTTTCCTTGCTTGTCGTAGGACCAAAAAGCTGTCAATAGGTTTCAATTCCTTTTGGTACTCTAATATATTCTTACAGAAATCTAGTAAGTACAATTGAGCTTTGTTGAATGCAGAGATGAACTAACCCTGCTATATTAATCTTTCTCTGCAGGTGTTTTTTCATATTAGTTACAGGATGGTCAGATTTTCTAAATGACCTAAGTGAGATCACAGATTTCATTCAGGATCAATTTGCAAGTCTCAATTTTTCTTAAAAACAAACAAACAAACAAAAAGCTCCCAGCCAACCAAAAAAAACTCCAAACAAATGCCAGGTGTACTTTCAAAAAACTCAAGAGAGTTGGTTTCGTGTCTGCTTAGCCTTTTAAAGTCAGTGTGGTAAGTTGTCATTTTCCCCAAATCCCAGCTTCTTTGGTTCTGCACCTGCTGGTTGGCAGCTGAAACTTCTGCTGTTCTGACTTGTGGCACCTCATGAGCCTGAATTCCCAGCTTCTCAGTGCTGCAGTTCCCACACTTCTTAGCTATGGAGTAGTCTAGCAGCACTAATTTACTTGAAAGGAAATCCTGAAAATCCTGTTTGGTAGGAAAGACAGATAATTTAAATTTTTATTCCTTTAGGGAACAAATGTTCCTTAGGTACATGCTAAAGGTTGGTAATGTTTGTGTAGTAGAAACATGAGAATTCCTGCCCTGCTATGCTCCAAAGTCCTTTAGGTGACTTTTGGAAATCCCATGCTGAAATCTCAGTTTTGTATAGGTGGATTTCTTTGGCTGCATTCAAAAAGGATCAGAAGCAGGGAGCAGTCTTTGCCAAGTTTTCTGTGGCAAGGAGAAAATCATGTATTGATGAGCTAAATTTGAACTTTTGCTTCATTTTACCATTTGTGATCATTATTATATCCTACACTAGAATAATTCTCAGTTTGGCCTATGCTGCAGCTATTACATTCCATCTGTTGGAGAGATGCAAATGTAAACAGGCAGAAAAATATCATCCCAACGCAATCCATGTATTTGGACATCAAGGCAAAAATTGCCACTTTTCAGTATAAGAAACTACTTGGAAAAAATGTTCTCTCTCTCTGCTTATCTTGGGTAATTTCATGTCTGCTCATAATACATCAATTCAGTGCTTCAGAAGAAGCAGGAGTGTGGGTGGTGCACTGCAGGGAAGGCCCTCGTGCCTGCTGATGCATGAACCGTATCAAACAAGCCTCCACTGATTTTACTGATGCAAGGGTGCAAAGAGTAGAAACTGCCTAAGGCCCTTTCTGTGCCTTTGGAGTAATGGTAACATTTGGTGGAGTACCAGCAACAGTGGTAATATTGATGCAAGAGCAGAGCAATAGGGGGAAAATGATAGCCAGATAAGGTAGCTGCTGCTTACTAAGTAAAATAGGGACAGACAGCAAGTGCCCTGTGCTCTGTTTTTCCAGTTTGGTAACTGCTGTACTTCAAGTCTTGTTGCCGTGTGAATAAAGTGGTAGCACCAATTTGAAGGATATTTTAGATCATACACGTTCAATGTTTAACATAAACGCTGAAGGGACAAGCTCACATCACTTCACTTCTATGTCCCCCTCCTTCTTTCACTGTTCTTGCTAACAATTTCTCTAATTCCCCTGCCTTCCCTCTCTGAGCAAGGTGTCACACTTTCATTGTTTCTTCTATGCCTTCCTGCAAATGGTATTGTAGTCTCTTTCTACGGCTGTTAGTGATGCGCCTTAAATCTTCTTTACAATGTTGCCCTGCCTGTTGGAAAGCAAAGGAAAGCATTGACTGTGGATATAATGCAGCCTTGTTTGAAGTGGTAATTAAATAAGAAGCAGTATATTGGAAGGCAGAGTTGCCAAGTGCCTAAGAAGGGAGTGGAAATTTTAATACTTTCATGGTCCTCTCCCACCTTTCTCTTAGGAAGATAGAAGGCATGGGAAATCTACTGTTGGGAAAGAAGTTCTAAACAAAATGTTGGTTTACAGTGAAGTTCCTGTTTGCGGGCCCTTGCAAAAAGTAAAACCCTCAAAAGCTGTGGAGGCCAGTGGGCGTACTAGACAAGAGTTATGAGAGTCCAGTGGAGGGACAGACCCTAAGAGGCACTCCTCAGGTTAGGGGGAAATGAGGGGAGAAAAAGGCTTCTCCCAGGGACCTCTGTTGTATTATGTTAATGTAGCCCAGTTCTGCTTCCTTGGCTGGCCTGTTGGCCTCCCCACTCCTTTTTGCCATATATGTCCTGGCTCTAGAATGTTCTCCCTTCCCTGCTTCCCTATTGTTCCTCGACCACTCCTTCTCTTTTTCCCCCTTGGCTCCCATACCCTAGGCCTGCCCTCATACCCCCAATCCTTGTCCCCTGGCGCCCTCTCTCCACCCCTACTGACCCCACATATAAATCTGGACCTGCCCTTTGTCTTTGTCCCTGCACCCCTTCACGTGTGTGGCTGCAATAAACATCTCTGTGGAACCCCTTTTGGAGATCCTTCCTGCATCTCTTTGCTGTCAACACATGTAATCAGCTATCCGGGGTGTGTGTGTGTGTGTGTGTGCATGCCTGTGTGCTGGCACTGCCGAGTGGCTTCATACAGAGATGCTCCTGGAAGGTTGCAACACCCACCATCCACCCGCTGCAGCAAAAAGCTGCTCTGACTTCAGTTTCCAGTGAAACTCATATTCGATTACTTCTGGTTTCCAGCTCATCATCAGTCCCGCCTCCACCTCACACGATTTTAAGATCCCGTTCAATAAGTAGAACAAGTATTAACATGGTTCTGTACTCTAGTTATCCTGGCCCAGAGTGGAGAAGGAGGGGAGGAGAGGAGGGAAGAAAAAAACATGAAAAGGCAAACCAGCGTGTTCAGTGGGGTTTTTTTTAACAGGACGGATCACTTTTTCCTTTAAATTTGGGGTGTTGTCCTAACTTTGAAATTCTTTACTCACTGGTCTCTTCTGGACAGCCCTAGGTCCTTTTCATTTTTCTCTTCCCAGCCTACGTTCCCCTCCCTCCACAAGCACTGCTGACTCTGCTCCCTCCTGTTTTCTCCCTTGCCTACACTCTCAGAGTATCATTGGCTCCATGCCTCACTCAGCCAGGATAGTGTCATGAATACTGCATACTGTTCAAATGTGCATGTCTGATGTGCAAAGTTCTAAATTAAATGCTTCTGTAGATAGAAACTGTGGGGGGAATATCACAAATCAGAGTCAAGAAAATTGCTGTGTTTTCTAGGGAGAGAAAACACATTGAAAATAGTCATTTGTAAATGACACATATGCCTAGTGAGTGAATCATATGCAGTGTTCTAAAAACTAGGATTTATCACAAAAATCATGTAAAAATAGGGACTTCAAATTTGTATTTAATCCCTATCTCCAGAGCAGTTCAGCTGTACCTCAAACATTGCTACTAATGTTTATCTAACCTTTTCAGAGGTATTTCTGTTATGAAAATTAGCAAGCATAATAAATTTGCTGGTGATTTCTTATATTCCTGAACAGAGAGAATATTTTACTTTTTCCTCTTTGCAGCAGCGCTTCATATACATGTTATATATATATTAGCTGATTTCTCAGTACTGCTCTTCCTCAGATGGAGCATGTCTAATTCTTTCAGCATTTGCTCAAAGAGTCATCTATCCAGACATTGCTCATCCTTGTTTTCTTGCCTCTGAATTCTAAGTGGTGTACAGTAGGTGGATTTTTTGAAATGTAGAATGCTGAGCTGAACAAACTACTTCAGGGGAGGTTTGTTAGCTCTTAATGCTGTAATGTTTAGGAGGTTTATTTTCTTCTTCTAACAGTGTAACAGTCTTGATTGATGTTTGATTTCAGAGCCGTTCTAACCCCCCAGGTTGTCTTCTGTCTCCTGGCTGGTCATCCAGTATTTGTGCAGTTGATGGTTGTGACCTTCAGCTCATTGACAAGTGAAGTATAGCACTTAGTGTTTGTCCTTACTGAGGTACTCCTATTTATTTCAGACCACTTTTCTATTTTCTTAGGGTTTTTTTTGGGATTCTATACATGATCTCCATCAGTTTTTGCCCTTTTCGACTTCCTTTGTCTGCACACACAGCAAGTGTATTACATCACCCAAGGCATTAGTGAAATGAATGCTCACTATGAGTTTTAGTGAGACAACGAGCTAGTGATGATCCTCCAAATAGGGTTTTTGAGCTGGGAATGTGCATGCTTTTTATTACTCATGTTCCCTGTGGTTCACTATGGAAGTGTTGCATGACATAGGTCAGGGCACCATTGATAGGTTCTAATAATGCCACAGGAGTTTGGATTGTCATCGTTTGTGTTGACTGATGCTGATCACCTTGCTATCTTCTCCATGTCTGTAGAACAACCAGTCTTTGTTGTTCTCTATCCTTGCCAGCAATTACAGTTAGGTGTGCTGAAATCTGCATCTCTGTGTTCTTCTTTTCCTACTGTCTATCTGCCTTTTCCCAGGCTTTAAGTATCTCTTTGTCTTCCACAAGTTCTTGAAGACTTTTCTTGAAAACTTTTCTCATCTATGAGGTGTTGTCATTGCTTATATCAGGCTGACACTTTTTCCTTATGCTTTCTTGTAATTATTTGCTTGTAGGTGTCAGATATTGTACAAGAAAATGTCAGCTTTTCAATGAATAGATTCTTTTTAATTACTACTACTGCCCCCTCACTCATTTAGCAAACTCATTCTTTAATAGCTTTTTGAGAAGAGACTGTTGTTCTTTTCAGATGTTTGTGATGTGCCTTTTCTGTTTTATTCTGGGGACTTGGGGCCAGGTTCAGACCTAACCTCAGTGTCTCGGTGTCTTTGGCTGTCAGGAGACGTGATCTTCAGTCAGAGTAAGGCAAGGGCATTTAAACTCTCTTAAGGTAAATCATCCTAACTGTGCCCCAGGCCACATTTAGGAGGTGAGGCCATCTTTGCTTTTTGCCCTTCAAGGCAAGCTCAGCAGATATCTGGCTCATCTGGGAAATGAGCTCACCGAGTTTACATGAAATACTTCATTCACTTAACTTTTCTCCCCTTTGAATGTAGTCTTCCTTTAAAGTGCCTTTACAAAGTTGTCTTTCTTCCTTTTTACCACACATTATGGGTGAAAACCTTGCCTGACTGAAATCAGTATAAGCTTCAGTTAGGTCAGAAATTTCACCTTAGAATTTAAAATATAATTATATTGTGCAAGCTTTAAGTAATGTGCTCATTTTGCTAAGCTCACTTGTTCTGTCTAATGACTCTTCAGTCCAAACTAAGTAGAGAATAAGGAAAGCAGTGTATATAACCTTGATTTTTGTATAGACAAAAACAATATTACAAGCTAATTTTTATGTTTTCAGAACAAGGCTGCGTTCTCTGCAACTATTTCATTACATGTTAAATAAATCTGGATAAAGAATTTATCTGTGTCTCAGTGAACAATTTCAGGAAATCTGAGCTGAATTGATGACCTTGACATTGGCATTACCTTCTCATGTTTTCGCTTTTCTATCTGTAAAATGAGGATAATGATACTGGTATTTCTTTAAAGCCTCTGGAGATCTTTGGCTGAGAACTTTGGCTATATTCTGTGACACTTCTTTACTTTCCAGAAACCCTTTCAAGCTTCCATTAAAAATAAAAAAAAAGAGTTCAGCTTTTTGTACTGGCACTTGCAGACTTCAGTGTTGCTAGACCTGTGAGATTTTTCCAAAAATGAGTCATGAGAAATGGGCTCTTTCTTTTGCAGCCCTTGGTCTTGCAGCTGAGCTAGAGAAGGTTGGTATTTTTGCTTTGCAGCAGAAACACCCACCAGTTTTGGTGCTTGCTGGGAACAAGCATGACAGTTCTCTTGCAGGTGGAAGGGGAAGCCTGTACAGGACTCTCCTCTTAGAGCGGTTCTTTTGGAGTCCCCATAGAGAGCTAAGTGTCTTAATATATTTAAATTAATGAAGGGATTAAAGGATGTTGGTGCTTAAAAATAGCACAGAGCTGTTCTTAATGGCATAGAATAGTGGTTCAGAAGGGAACAGCTCTGACTACACCATTACGTAAGAAACAAGGAGAAAAGAAATCAAGTTTGCTCGAAGACTGATAGTCCTGCGTTTGTAGGAGAGGAAGATAAAGAAACTGAGAAATCTTATTACATTATGGCAGTTTCTGGTAGACTATGAAAGTGAAGACTTTCTAATTATCAGGAGGGGAGGTTGTGTGGTTTTGTTGTTTTGTTAAACAACTTAGGATTTCAGATGAGAGAAGTAGCTGTTACATAATATTTAGCACAGAAACATCCCAAGGTTTCTGTGTGATTCCCTTGGCATGGAGTCAAGCAGGGATAAAGTACTTATGTTTCTATGTTTCTTGAAATGACTTTTTCAGTGAGCTGACTGATTCTGGTATCTCAGGGGAACAGTCTAGGCCAGACTTGACAGCAGAGTCGCAGGATGGGCTGCCGTCCCAATGGAAATGGGAATAAGCAGACAACTTCCATTAGAGACCACCATTGAGATTACAGCAGTTTGTGGCAAGTACTGTTTGCATTCCAAAGAGTAATTGCACATCACTAGAACACATCCCTTTTTGTTGCGTGGTAGAAAAAGTCGATATTGGCTTGGCAGGGAAAGGGAAGAGAATTGCTTACTGCAAGTGGGAAAAGCTTTAGGCCCATATTTCTATCCCATGGCATATTCTGTCTCCTTTCTTGCGGAAGACTTTAAGAGCTTGTACACTTCTCTTTTCAATGATTTACAGCCTTATATGTTTTCCAAGTTTTGAATCTAAATTGCTATTCTGTTTTTTTGCTTTAATGTACGTTCAAAGCCAAGGTTCTCCAAACTTCAGCTGCTTGCTTGGGGGAACCATTCCACTGCCTATTAAATTTTACTGTGAAGCAACTTTTTCCCAATGATCCGATTTTTCTTGATTTCTTCCTGTGAATGCTTAGATACTTCTCTTTATTTTACACACACAGATTTCCTAGTTTCACATCTTCAAATATTTGTAGATTTTTTGTAAGCTGTTCTTATGTCCTCTTCATTTTATGTCTGTTGGATACTTTGGATGTCTGCCCTGTGAATCCTTTTATTTATTTTCCCACATTAAGGTGATTGGCACTGAATGCATAGTCCTAAAATGATCCTTTTCTATGTACATCTTCTGCTTGCGCCTCTGCTTGCGCAGCCTAATTTTTCAGTTGGTAATTTGTTGCCAAAGCACTTGGCAAGTTTGTCTTTCACAAATACCTTTTGCATGTCATTGCTGAAAGTTTTCTGCCCTACTCTGGTGCCAAAATGCAAGTAAGCTAATTTAAACTCTTGAGGCACATTAGCATGGAGAAATGATTGGAAAGTTTATTTGGTAGTGAAAAGCTTTCAGGTTAACAGTTTTGCATTCAAAGGTGATTGCAAGGAAAGGAAGGTGGGAAGAGAAGAGTATCTGGGTAATCTCTGTACCTGAGGAAAACCTGTGGTAGCCTGTGACTGCTGCGATGAGCCTTGGGGCCACTGGCTGTTGGCATCTTTCAGCTCCTCTACTTTGCCCTGTAAGGCTGGACCACCATGAAGCAGCTACAAGATGAGTAGTAGAGTGCAAAAGCTAATTTAAAACTGCAGCTGCCTTTTCCTCCCTGTCTTTGCCAAGTATTTTGTTGTGAGAGCTACTGATCAGCGTTGCTGCCTCCCTGGGTGCTCCCCCTTAGGAGGGCACAGGCTCAGCTCGCAGGCACGTGGCTCACACAGCCCTGCTAGCTGTACGAGCTCTGCTCGCCTTTACTGCAGCTGATGTTCACTTGGCTGCCTCTGTGCAAGGGTGAGCGATCCTGCACAGTGCAATATGTCCCTTCTCTTAATATCTATCTCATACATTTGCTTATGGTTTTCAAGTTGTCTCCTCTTTATATCTGTAGCTGAGACTGCTGCCTTTCTAAGTCCTGGTGTGGGATTTGCTTTACTCTAAGGCATTTTGGGTTATTTTACCAGTCTGCATTTCCTTCGCCTATTCCTCAAAGCATTTTCCAGGAAGAATAGTAGTGAGATAAAATATAAAGGGGATTTACAGGAAAGATTCAAAAAGACTTTTTCCCAAGGCTTGTAGTGACAAGACAAGGAGCAATGGTTTTAAACTAAAAGAGAATAGAATTGGATTTGACATAAAAAATAAATTTTTTTATGACGAGAGTAGTCGGACACTGAAACAGGTTGCCCAGTGAAATTGTGGATGTTGTTTTGTTGGAAGTGTTCAAAATCAGGCTGGATGGGGCTCTGAGCAGCCTGATCTAGCGAAAGATGTCCCTGCCTGTCACAGGGGGTTTGGACTAGATGAAATTTAAAGGTCCTCTCCAACGCAAACCATTTTATGATTCAGTCCTGAAAATAATTTGGCCTATTTGACAGATATCTGGATGTTAAAAGTCAAGTCTGTGCTTTGTTCAGTGGTGTAGTGTTTAATGTCTTGCTCAAGTTATCTGAATTCAGTTCTTTTTTTTCTCAGCCCAACAAGACCTGGGATGAAACTGGTTTTTTTCTGGGTAGTAATGCTTGATTCAGTTGTACAGATTCTCACTGCCTCTTTTGTCAGCCTAGGAGGATGCATATAGGAAGTGCTTGTTGCACCTTGGGTTTTTGTCATATGCTTCTGTTCAAATGATTGCTTTGTACTGTGTTTGCTTAGCTAGAAGAAGAAAGAAATTCAATTTCAAGCCATTGGACAGAGCCTGTTGTACAAACCAAACTTCTTTTTACCTTCCTGCTTTCTCTCCTTTATGGCATATTGATTTACCTTAGTCAGCCAAGTTGGGCCAGGCCCAGCTTTCTGCCCAATTATGTGTCTCAGTGTCTTGCAATTAATTTCACGTCTTAAGCAGAGCTCAGACTTGTTCCTCCCTGCTGGGATCAAGCTCTGTAACTGCAGGTTCTTGCTGTGCATTTCCTTTGGGCTCATAATGAGCAGACACTGTGCAGCTACACCTGGAGGTGAAACAAGTGGAGTCCACTGCAGACATTGAACAACTTCTGCACGGCACGAGGGGCTTCTGCTCCTCCAGCAGCCTCCTGCTTTCCCATGTGGCATCATCATGGAAATGAACAGAACTGGGCACAGAGATGAATTTGAGAGTTTAGTTTATGGGTGTTTGTGTTGTCTCCTCTTCAGAAGGTGGTGTTGAGGGTGTACAGCCTATGGTGTCTCAAACACAGGTCTCTCTACATTTCCTCCAGAAGTGTTCTTTCCCTTCCAGCAGCACGTGGGTCAGTGTTGGGTGTGTGTTAATTGCCTAGACATGGTCAACTAAGTTGGGGCAAAACTTCTGATCGCTTCTCTAAGGAAAGCAGTCCAGCCTGGCCCAGTGTTACAGTGATGTTTCCTGGGATGGTTAAGCTGGCCAGAGGATGTGGCTCATAAACTGACCTGACTGATTACTGTTACCAGAGGGGTTTAAGCATCTCAGTGGAGTCTGGGTGTCAGGTGAGCATGGGAATAAGTGAGACAGGAGATGTGGGAATGGCAGGAGTTGAGTGCAGCACTTCTGCCTTCCCTGACACCTTTTGAGATACCTAACTTAGTGTCTCCTGGGATTTTAACATCTCATCAGGATGCTGGGAGAGGCAGACCTGACTTGTTCCCAGCTACTTGCAGCTGACTGACCCCTTTGAGCCAGTTCAGCTCCCTAAACCTCCAGAAAATTAACTGTTTCTAAAAATGTGAGTTCTCCAGCTGTCTCAGCAGATCAACTGACCACTAGAGCCAGTTCCACAGGGTAGCAGGGAGTCTCTCTTAGGAGCAAGGCTCAGACTGACCACTGTCCTGTGGAACAGCCACCTGTCCTAGCTCCTTCCCCTAGGCTGAGGTTTGGTGCTTGACCAATGACTTTAGACTGCCTCTAAACATAAGAAAACAATAATTCACTGACTTAGCTGCACCTGGTGCAGAGAAAGATCCAGTGGAGTATTACAAAAGCTACTTTAACATCCCTGCTCTGCTTTTGACAGAACAGTTACGGTATTTTTAAGAAGCATCTTAGTGTGCACTTGACTGTATAATTTACAAATTGCGTATATCTAGCCCAGAACACTAAAGTTTTTTATTCAGACACTGTGACGCATTTTTGTACCACTTTGTTAGAGCATGAATTTTCAGTCTGAAAAATAATGTTGTTTTCCCAATTTCTGTTGCCGGAGGTTGGTCATACAGGACTGTCCTCAGCAGAAGACAGACAGAACACTGTAGTTCATACCAGCAATTCAGCTTTTATGCAGTAATAATTAAAAGAAAAAAAAATTGTATTTATTTATTGGCCAATTATCCAATTTTTTAAGATTGGTCTTCACTGAAAGATAAAATGAAGAGAAACGCAAAAGGAAAATTAGGTCATTAATGTACTCTTTGCTTCTAGCTTTCACTTCATTTGATTGTAAATTGTTTGCAGTAAAATTGCAAATTAGTAGCTTGGATAAAGCACTATGAATTCCTTCAACATGAGATTTAAATGAGGAAGAATTGGGCCTCTAACCTTCATGGAGTATAACTGTAGCTGGATGCATTCCTAGGGGCTTATTATCCATTCCTCCATATTATTTGCTTGAACTCTCAATTGCTCACTGTTCAATGCACATTAGGATGCTGGAAAATGCCTAAGAAAATGTGAGATGGAAACTTAGAGAGTGGAATGCTCTTGCTACCAAACACAGACGTCAGAGGATGAGCATCCCACAGCAGCTTTCCGAATGGGAATGGCTCCCAGAAAACCATGTTGCTTTCCAAGAGTAGTGCAAAATTTACATCCTGAGCTGGCAGAGAGACAGGGGTTACACTGAAAATAGGTTTCCCACGTATTGTAAGAAGAGCAGGTTGAAATAGCCATCCCTCCTGGAAAGGAAAAATACTGCATGAGCTTCACAGTCAGTTGTCTCCAACCTTTTACCAAGTACAGGAGAACTGTTCTAAAATGTAGGCAAGGTAAATTTTGGTTTAGCATGAGATATTACTACTGTCACTTCATTTATTTTATGACTAGGATGATTTCTTCCTGTTTGTCACACAGCTATTCATTGCCTGTGAAGCAGTGTCTTTTGTTTCACCTTTATTGCTTTTACCAGAAGCCAAAGAGATAGGAAGAAGGATCTTTATGGGCAACATCCTGAATTTTTAGAGAATAGCCATGGAGAGAGAGAGAGATCGAGGTCCTTTTCCAGAGGGTCTCTTGGGTGCGAGCTGTCTGTGCCCAGCCTGGAGGGAAGGGTTGGTGGCTGGAGGGACGTTTATGTGTGCTCCTGCTGGCCAGGTGTTTGGGAATAGGGTGCTTCTATGATGCGGAAAATTTGAGCTGCGGTTTGTGTGCATAAATAACTGGACCCAGGTACTAATTAGAGATAATTAGTCTGGAAAGTAGAAGATTAAAGGAATTCTTGTCTTCCTGTCAGAACAATTTTGTCTGCATTGTGCTGTCTGATAAATCCGATTGCATAATGGGGGTGTCGTGTGGATTTTTGGATTTTCCAAGAGCAAATCAGAATATGCCAATATTAGACCCGAGGCTTCTTTCTTCTCTGGTGCACTGCTTATGTCTATGTAAGAGCTTCCATCCCTTTCCTGTCGGATTTATCTGCCTTTGTCCTCTGTGTGGTGGCTCCCGTTGGCTGTGCAAGGTACTTGTCTTGTTGTCAGTAGGAAAGGCTTCTTCACCTCAGGCGTTCAAGATACAGTGCTTGTCACGTGTCCTGCTTTTTGAACCTTGAACCTCTGTCTAATTCTAGCTTATTTTTTCTGATCCAGTGATCCTTCAGCCTGGAGAGGATGAGCAGGAGCATTCATCTATTGTCAGCCTTGTTCAAGCCATGGGAAAGTACAGTACTTGCTGTTCTGCTCTCTATGTAAAACAACAAGAGCAAAATGCAAAGCAAAAATATAGGTGTAGGAAATCCTATTTATCTTTCCCACTGAGTAAGCACAGCCATACCCTCTGTGAGTACAGCATACACAGTTTGGGCTGTGTATTGAGTGGGAATACATTTACAAGGAGAGGAGTTACCTGCAGTTGTTAGCAGTATGATTAACACAAAATGAAACAAGGAGATAAAAGATAGGGGGATTTGAGTTAAGAGTTTTGTTGGTTTGGCTTGTTGTTGTTGTGTGGGTTTTGAGTGGTTGGTTTGGCTGCTTTTTGTTTGCAAAGACGAGGATGTCTTCTCTATGACTTTGTTGCCTTGGACTCAGTATCCTTCTTAATAGTTGCTTATCCTTTTGAGTTAAGGTATGTTGGTTTAACACTATGCAGAAGCCAAGGCTCAGATAAGTGCTGGATGTCTGGGGCTTTTTCCACTGGGAAATATTGTGTCACTAGAACAGTAAAATCTCAGCAGCACCAGGATGCTGTGCCTGGTCCACAGTCACATCCTACACTGGCTCTGGAGCTTTTATTGCTTTCGCTGTCAGTGCATATCAAGAATTAGTGAGCAACGTGCACTAGATTGTTTCAGACATGGTTTATGTGTTATTCCTAACATCCCCTGACAGACTGTGCTATCCCAGCTGTGCTGTGTTGGTAGCACCGGAAGGAACAGCAGCCACTGTTGTTGAGTTTGGAATAAACTTCATTTACAGCCTCAAATTCTTACTTATTATACACAGCTTTATAAAATGGGCATCTATGGTGATGACCAGTTTCTGTCCAGAGGTGAATCTTCTAAAAGTTCGTTAACAAAAGTAACTTCCAAATACTGCTCAGGTTTGGAAAATCATGAGTTACCTATGTTTCATAATGAGGAATGTTTTCAAAATTGCCTTTACACACTAGATTTCCTTAGGAGAGTAATAAAACATAATTTTAAAATAAAATATTGTATTTTGTCAGAAAGCAGAAGAGAGAATGCTTGATGAGTATTGAATTAGGCAATGCTTGTTTCTCAGTTTTTTGTGAAATTGGTGGTAGATCAGTCTGTGCTTAAGAGGGCATGATCCTATTGCTGTTGGACCATTTGAGTTATTTGTGGACTGTGGATAGACAAACATTAGCTGCAGACAAATAAATGAATTTTTCTGAGTGCTCTATACTTGCTTCTCATCTGGCTTATGTATCTCCTGTATATCTTGTATGTACAGAAAGGTGTGAAAAAGACTTCAGCTCGCCAACTCAGATCTTGGAATGAGGGAAGAGAGGAGAGCTCGCTCTGACAGTTCAAAGCAGAGATGTTCACAAATGGAAAAAGATGAGAAAGATAAAAAATCTGGAAAATAGGGACATGAATGGTGAAACATTAAAAGAAAAACATAGGGAACAGGACGAAGGAGGAAAGGAAACATAAGGAAATTGAAGTGTGAGTGTCAAAGAAAAGAGAAAATAAGAGGACTAAATAGAGGAAAACAGAAAAATTATGCAGTTGTCTTTTTTTAAATATGTAAAGTTCTAAGTATTCCAAGATGAGAATGTATATGTATAGAAATGAATATGTAGTTTGAGCCTTTTTAAATTTAGGCTGTAGTCTTGAATTTTTCAAATCAAATTGGAGACCTGTGGGCTTAGTGGAGCCATACCCCATTTAATTCTAGTACAAGATGAACACATTAGTGATATCTCACACAGAGCATTCCTCCTTCTTATTGCTCCTCTGCCCTGGGTTGTCCCTATTGTGCCATATGGCCAACAGTGATAAACAGAGAGGTCTCAAGAGCTGATTCTGCAGAGAAGTGACTGCCCATAAGCAGGGGAATCCACACATACCAGCTTCTGGGTTTGAAATCTAAAAATGTGTGTGAGACTGAAGGGTGCATACAAGGAACATCATGTTACTGTGTTGTTTTGCATGAAATTGGAGTATTTGAATTGTTGCAGTAGTCAGCAGAATGGTAAAGAGCATCCAGTGCATGCCTAAAGTGTGTGCTGAGTGGGCAATAGAAACACCAGCAGAAAAATGGGTTTTTTTTGGGAAATTATTTGGGAAAATGTGTATGTTAGTTAATTGAAATGTTCACTTCTATCCACTGAGTACTGACGGGGAAAACCGAAGCAGACAAAGAGCAGCAAACAGGCACATTTTTGGAGCCCTATCTAGTCTGCAGCTTTTGAATTCTTCCTTTTTCCAAACTTTAATGTGAACACTTAAAATCAGCTCTGAAATGTATCAGGAAACTTCCAAGAAAACGGCAGTTTGAAAAGAGAGGGGAATGTTGTACTCAGATCTGTATATCAGGGTAAAGGAAACATGTTTTATAATCTTTCTGTATCTGTAAAGCTGTGGTATTGCTAAAAAATAATTTCAAACTGAGGAGCTCAAAATAAAACTCCAATTTAGGAAGAGCAGGGCTGCTCAGTTTACTGCACGGATATTTACAGCCATAATCTGAATTCTTCTGTCCCATAGAAATCATCAGTCCTCTCAAACGTGTGAGAATTTTCTCACTCTGTCAGATTTGAATATTTAATCTAGAGAATGAACTTGAGTTTAAATGCAACTCCTTTGGCAATGGAAACTGCCTTTGAAGTTGCTGGATCTTCTACATTCCGCGTTTCCCGTTTTAAATTAAAAGAACAAAGCACTCAAATAATGCACTGCAAGCACCCTGTGAAACCTGCATCTCAGACATGAGGAACCAGACAGAAGGAGGAGGTCTGGGGGCATTTCATTCATCTTCCCATCAAACAATCTGCCCCAGGTAAGAGCAGTTCAGGTGAGTCAGAGCTAGCAGGGTTGGTCGTATCCTCAATTACAGGGCAGCCCAACTAACGGCTCCATTAAAAATCTTACTCCTGTGCTGTGTTGTAGACCATGATGAAATATCCCACAGTAGCCATTGTAGGATGTAAAATTATGATCTCTTGGAAAGTCTCCCCACCCCCCCCC
>VZRF01012572.1:1113612-1152406 GCA_013396875.1 Vireo altiloquus
CCCCTTTTCCTCCCCCAAAAGCCAGGAATTGCTTTCATCTGCCCTTCTCTGAATTTCTTAGGTCACATCTGATCCAGCTTACATAGACCTTGCATGGTTTTCCACTGTCCTTAGACCATGACCTCTCCCAGCTTCCGGGGGACAACATTTACTATCCTGCTTAAACTCTGAAGCTTCTTAGCATGTGCCTATTTTTCAGGCCTGTCTGGAAAACTAAGGAGGTGAGATCAACTTGAAATTTACCTCATTGCACCAGGTCTAGAACATTTTTTTCAGACTTGACTCAGCCTGGGGATCATTTTATCAACACTGATGGTGAATCTTTCACTCTGAAATGAACGATGTCTTCTCATCTTCATGCACTGCACCTTGGAGCATTCAGTGTTAGACTCGAGGCTGTGCTGTTCCTGTGCATTAAGTGGCAAAATGTACAGGGTAGATTCCAGCAGCATAAAAAGCTCAACTTATCTTTCACCAAAACCATTGCCACCATGTAAGGCTGGACAAGATCAGCTTGTCAGTAGGGATCAGGGAGTTGAAGCTGTATCTAAGCGAGGCAGAGGTGAGGACAAAGGAGAGCTGAAGGATGCCTTTGGCCAAGTCTCAGTTGTCTTGTACAGTCTGTAATTTAGAACCACTGCTGAATTGGCAACTTCTGAGATTAATGATTTCTGCCATCTCTAGTTCTTGGGGAGATTCTGTCCTAGCTTAGTTATGATTTTATAGGACTCTCCTGTCCCAGCTAGGCTAGAGCAATGCAGTGTATGTGGGCATGAAGCCATTGGTTCTTAGGCAACTGCAGTCTCCCTGAGTGCTGCAGCATTCCCCCTCAGCAGCTCGTGCTGCTGGTAGCACCATGCACCATTTCTTTGCCCTGAAGTACTGCTGCAGCTGTGGGGCCAGTGGGCAACTTGAACAGGGAGCAAGAGCCTGGACTGGCTGCTGACTTTTTGGTGACAGCTGGTTTGTCAGACTCTCAGGAGGAACCTGGAACAGCTTTTACGTTAAAACATCTATTGTATTTATAAACCTGCACTGATGCTGGAAGAGGTGTTTGAAAAATTGTATATGCCATTTTTAGATGAAGTTTGAAAATCCTGGTGTATATCATATAGATCATATACTTCACATATAATCATAGACATCGTGTATCATCATAAAATGCTCAACATTCCACGGGCATGTGTATCCTTGCACAGTGACAGGGATCGAGGTTATGGACAGAATGGGAGGAGATGGAAAGAAAATAATATCTCTACTGTTATTAAAGATTCAGTGGTCGGTATGGTTTGGATATTACCCTTTAAGTAATAAACGGTTTGTCAGAGTGATGGATGTAATTACTGGCAAGTTTTTCTTTATTATTATTATTTGGCTCTTCTGTTCAATTGCACAACTTCATAGTTTCTTTTTCTGAATGATCAGGTGTTGACTTACTGGTAGAAAATTTCTACCATACTGATTGTAAGAGATTTGTATTTCTTTTTATCCGGATTCCATAAGCTCATCAGAAGGACCTCTCCATAGGAAAGCTGAAAGAGTTGAAGGCAGCTGAGCTTTTTGCTTCAGTAAAATCTTGTAAGTGGTATCAGGTGGATTCCATTGGGATGGGAGCTGGTTGCTGTTTACAAGTGAGGAGCCAGGGGTGCTGTGGGAGAGGATCTGCTAATGGTTATGTCCACACCACTAATTAGTGCTGCGCAGTAGAAGCAGAACCATGCCAATTATAAAATGCTGGTCCTGAAGACCTAATGTCTACATGAATGTATTTCTGAGGTGTTGGACTAGTTCTGATTTGGTCCCACGTGCTCCTCCAGTGGCTTGAGTGCCTGGAGTGTGCTCCTGGAGAGCTTCTCCATATTTAGTTACACCCTGAAGGAATCCTGTAAGTGGTCTCCAAGGCAGCACTGTGTTCTATTGGGAAAGCTGCTGATCNGAACAGCTTTTACGTTAAAACATCTATTGTATTTATAAACCTGCACTGATGCTGGAAGAGGTGTTTGAAAAATTGTATATGCCATTTTTAGATGAAGTTTGAAAATCCTGGTGTATATCATATAGATCATATACTTCACATATAATCATAGACATCGTGTATCATCATAAAATGCTCAACATTCCACGGGCATGTGTATCCTTGCACAGTGACAGGGATTCAGGTTATGGACAGAATGGGAGATGGAAAGAAAATAATATTTCTACTGTTATTAAAGATTCAGTGGTCGTTATGGTTTGGATATTACCCTTTAAGTAATAAACAGTTTGTCAGAGTGATGGACGTAATTACTGGCAAGTTTTTCTTTATTATTATTATTATTATTATTATTAGGCTCTTCTGTTCAGTTGCACAACTTCATAGTTTCTTTTTCTGAATGATCAGGTGTTGACTTACTGGTAGAAAATTTCTACCATACTGATTGTAAGAGATTTGTATTTCTTTTTATCCGGATTCCATAAGCTCATCAGAAGGACCTCTCCATAGGAAAGCTGAAAGAGTTGAAGGCAGCTGAGCTTTTTGCTTCAGTAAAATCTTGTAAGTGGTATCAGGTGGATTCCATTGGGATGGGAGCTGGTTGCTGTTTACAAGTGAGGAGCCAGGGGTGCTGTGGGAGAGGATCTGCTAATGGTTATGTCCACACCACTAATTAGTGCTGTGCAGTAGAAGCAGAACCATGCCAATTATAAAATGCTGGTCCTGAAGACCTAATGTCTACATGAATGTATTTCTGAGGTGTTGGACTAGTTCTGATTTGGTCCCACGTGCTCCTCCAGTGGCTTGAGTGCCTGGAGTGTGCTCCTGGAGAGCTTCTCCATATTTAGTTACACCCTGAAGGAATCCTGTAAGTGGTCTCCAAGGCAGCACTGTGTTCTATTGGGAAAGCTGCTGATCTGAACTACTAATTGGACAGAGCTGTTAAATGTCTGGTCCTATCTCCTGAGTAAGTAAATTGAGACCACAGGAACAGGCTCTTGGAGGAAGTGGCAATACTAGTTCTGACTTACTGCTGGCTGAAATCAAGGTTCGCTAAGAATTATTATGTAAAAAATAAAATCTTAATGATATTGACTTGGTTTCATATACAGGAGAAAATAAGGAAGCTCTTTCCAGGGCTAAAACTAAAATAGGAATCAGCATGAAGAGAGTAGAAGTGCCAGGAACAGCACTGCAGTTATGTCTCTAGGATAGCTGCAGTATTTTGACACAGCCTATGATGACTAAGCCACTAAGATTCAAGAAGAGCCTGTGTATTGAGAACATAAAGATGTTATATCTTGTACAAGTATTCTTAAATGTTTTTATTTTTAAAAAACCCCAAACACTCCACCCACCTTAAAATCAAAATCTAATTACATGGAATGAAGATGTCTCCTAAGCAGTCTCTCTTGGAGCAGTGCTGCCAAATAAGAAGAGTTCATATTAAGTGAGCTATATTATGCCAAGTCGACAAAAGATGGGTGATAAAGGGGGGTATAAAGAGAAACTGCTCCAACAGTTCCTTACATGTAACATGTTTACTACAGGCCCATCTTTGAAATCCTGTCACTTTAATCACAAAATTTCTGCTTATTGAGCTGCATTGTTCAGATAGCTCATAAGCAACTCCTACAAACCTAAACAGATTTCACAAAATTAGAAGTCTTTAAAGTGGTAACACAATTAACTTTGCAAAATTCTTTCATTGAGTGGGAAAAGCTTTTCTAAAAATATTTTTAAGTATTGTTTTTTGTATTTAATGTGACAGTCAATCATATCTTGACTTTGCAGCCAATAGTTTATTTGAACCTAAATCTGTGATGAACAAATTTGAAAATATGGTTTGCTTAACAAGTTCAAGTTATTCTGCATTACTTTGAATGTGGAGATACTGCTGGAACTGCACCGTCAACAGGAAAACTTCTCAATTCTGGTTAAGCACATTTTCCTCCTGGTCACACTGGCTGCCTAAAATGTACTTGAACTGACTACACCTTGAACCGATTTGGATTTGTTTGTTTCCCTCTTCTGCCATTTCACTCTCCCACCTGGATTTGTATTCCTGCCCTCCAGCACAACTTTACTCAGAAAGCTCTCATCCTCCTGCACCACGAGGGCAGAGCCTTCGCTTTTTGAAAACTCGTTGTTCAAATTTCTACGAATCATGGAAGAAAATTGCATAATCTTAAGAGCTATTGCTCTGCTCACTGCATTAAATATTCATATTTCTACCCTTCTATTTCCATCCCCTCTCACAAGTACTTCAGCCCACACTGGTGCACCTTCTGCAGTTGGGGAGCTCAGAGTCCTGGCCTGCACTCCCAGCAGAACCATGCTAAGTCCTGGCAATCTTTCACTGCCATTTTAGGAAAGGATTAACTCTTTCATTGTTTTTACATAAATAAGAGACAATCATGCTTTTTATATTGTCAGCTTGTTTGCTGCAAGCTTTTTTTCCTTAAGCACCAACCCAAGGAACAGATTTTTACAATTTGGAGCTGCTCAGTCAGTTCGGATGGCTTTTTAATCTCGAGAGGCCAGATGGAGGCATGATCCTTCACCATTGCATGTTGTGCATAATGTAGGGATTGGAATTAAATTTTGTTTGCACATAGTCATAGATGTGTAAGTATATAAATGTTTTTCTCTTCCATCTATGCATTTTCTCTTCTAGTGTGTTGGTTTGTTTTTTTTAATGACAGCTTTTTACAGAGGAAAACTGTCACAAACAAGTAAATGCTATGCCCTGACAGAAAAGCTTACACAGAAGAAAACAATGATTTTGGTCAAGGAGATTTGAGACAGAACCTGACACTCAAGTGCTAAGTTTCTGAGAGAGATGATGACTTACCTTGGTTTCAGGAAACTGATAAAACCACTGTTGGACTGATGTAGAATGATGGTTTTGGGTTTTTTTTATTATTTTTTCTGAAGCTTTATTTCAAGCTCTCCTACAATCCTAACTTTGATTTTAGTTGTATTTATGGATTTATTCTTTGCTGTCAACTGCAATCAACTGATTGAAATCCATAAATAATAAACATCAGGTTTCAATTTAAGGTGCAGTAATGAGATGCTATTGCAGGAAGTTTTACGTACTTTGGCAGCTTTTTATAGCTGACTCCCCCCAGAGCAAGGTCCTGGCACATTCCTTGTGAGGAGGAGTCCAGACCCAAGTGACAAATCCTATATGGCAACTGAAGGAGAGGACACTCACACACCTGTTTATGTAAAAAGACCCAAGCCATATTTTAGCATCTTACCAGTAAAATGAGCAACTCAACCTGCTTTACCCCTCATAGGATACATAATATTAAATTAACAACTAGAAAATTAAAAAAAAAAAAAGACATACTAACATGAAAAAACACATTTTATTGCACTTAAGTTATAAGAAAATAAAATTTCTAAGTGAATCAAACCATAGACACAATCCCTTTAAAGGTTGTTTTCCTCCATCATGTCAGGTTGTTACATAACTAAAATTAACCAACTGGAATCTGATTGTTTTAAATCAGACTATAAATAAAACAAAAACAAAAACAAAAAAGGAGGAAAAAAAGATAGGCTAGGATACAGTGTTAAACCACTTTCACAGTTCAGCTTGAGTTGTGGCTCTTGGAGAATGAGGCAAACCATTTGACTCTTTCGTTTCTCATTTTGTTTGCATGTGACATCTTTACAAAAACCTAAGTTTTTGCTCTGTCAGTTCCTCCCAGCAATAACTGTAACAGTTGTTTTTTTTCTCAAATACTGTAAAACACTAAGACTGACCAGCAACTTTATTTTAATTTTTGTATTTTATAATATTTTTAAAAAATTTTGTCAGTTTTTTTTTTTTAATGTATGTTCATTCCATTCACCACAGCCCTCACAAAGAAAAATTTCCCCACAGAACAGGCTGCAATAGCTTTGTTCCAAGGAATGTGTTTTAATTTTTGCCCAGAAAAAAGAAAATAAGCTTTGCACACACACTCAATTCTTTATTTGCAGGCAAACTTCACTCTTAATTGTCTGAAACTCTTCCACTCTCAGCCTCTTAGAGGCACAGTTGGCTCAAGTTTCAGTGGCAAAAAGTCTTTTTCTGTAACCAAACTAGAGCAAATTTGGAATTCAGTCTGGGACTAAAACGTCACAGCAGAAAAAAAAATAAAAAAAAATAATTTGCTTTTCTTTCTTTCATTTAGCAGCATAAATAAGTTTGGCCACTGGGAATACAGTACAGGGGTGGGACAACAATCCCATAATTGAAGACCTACTTCTAGCACCAGCATTGCGAATTAAATCCATCAGAGGACTCTCAAAACCCAGGACAACTTGCCACCTCAGAGCAACTTATGCGTTGAAGAGTGTAGATGGAAGCAACAGTAAATAGATTAAACAGAGGCTAATACTGTGATTGACATTGGCAATGGTTGGCAAAAAAAAAAAAAAAAAAGGAATAAAGAAAAAAAAAGAAAAAGCTCTGATAAAACTGTACAAAACAATTCACAGTAATATTTTAGCTTTTCCACACTAGGAATGGACTCTTTGTTTTTGTTTGTTTTTCTCATTGCAGATGCTCTCTAGTTTTTGAAAGTCAACCAGTGACTGCTTGTGGAGGTTGGAGGGGACTTGGAGGAGTCCAGTCCAACCCCTGCTGGGAGCGGGGCTGAGGGACAGCGCGTTGCTCGGAGGGGCTGCCGGGACCCAGGGTGAGCCAGGGCTGCACCAGCAGGCTTGCCTGTGCAGCTTATTTCAACATCTTTGTGGTAAAATAACTCGTTAACAAGAACTGTAACATTTTTTTTTTCACTCCAAATTGCTCAAGGAGCATTCGGAGGAAAGTAAAGAAATTAATTGCACCTGGTTTCATTTCAAAAGTTGGGATTTTTGCAAAGCTGCCCCGGTCAAATGTGTAGCCTTTTTATGTGACGAGACAGCAAAAGCCTCTCTTGTCAGTTATAGTTTGTCATCTTTGTCTTCTCCTTCGTAGTCTGTAGGTCTTTAGGATCTGTTGCCCCAAGGCAACATCCTGCACCAACAAGGACAAGGGATTTTTTTTCCTTTTTCTTTTTTTTCTTTTTTCTTTTTTTTTTCAGGGGGGAGGGAAAGGAGAACATCGTCTACACGTTTGGACAAATTCATCTTTCTGCCCTTCACTTCATATCGACGTCAAAGTCCAACACCAGCAGCTTTGTTTCCTCAGTCCCGTTGCGGCTCCCAACTGCACACACCAGCTTTGTGTTAGAAGCTCTGATTCGCCACACGACGCCTCCGCTTCCCCCGCTCTCCAATGTGACTAGATTTCGGATAAATTCACCCGTTTTCAAGTCCCAAAGTTTTACAGTCCCATCATCTGAGCTGGTAATTACAAAGTTCTTGTTGAACTGTAAACAGGTCACAGCACTCTGATGCTTGTTGGGACCTGTAAGAGTAAACAAAACCATTTCTATTTGTAATTAATTAGAAAGCAATGTCAGACAGTGCTGCTCTAGAATGAACACCTTGCTATTTGCATACAGTTCTTTCCATCTATTAGAACTATTAGAGAACTATCTGTTATAACTCCTGGGTTTGTACATTAAAAGGTACAGAAGCCTTGCCCATGCTTTCAAAAAGTGAAGGCAGGTATGAAAGAATTCCCCACTATTTTCTTTGTCTTGATGTTCTCACTGTGCTGTCTATCAGCAGAAGGGCAAAGGTGGACTTGGACATCCATGAAACTAATTTAACCACCCACAATGAGGAGACCTCTGTAAGAGTTCGTCTCCAAGTTCCTTTGAAGTGTTATTATGAGATTACTCCACCAGTAAATATTGACAGTTACATGCTGACATACAAATATATATGTTAAAGCAGCAGAGTTTGCTTTACAGGGAAATTTAATTTTCTGCTCCAGCCAGCACTGCTGCATATGATATATGAAAATGATATAAGACCTTTTTGTGGGGAAAAACACAACCTTGTGTACATGATGCCTGATTGGCAACTGTCAACGTGGAGGGAAAAAACCCCCAAACTTCTTACTGAAATAAGGAAAACATCTTCCACTTGCATCTCTTGATTTATTGCAACAGACAGTGTACTTTGCCTCCTGATCCAATTAATCTGTAGGCTTTGAAACATTCAAGTGACCCCTAAATAAATACATTGACTGACTATTTTGAGATGTAATTTCCTACATATTTCTGTGGCTTATTAGGCTAATATACCCATAGCAAATTGCTATCAGTCCAGACCATCTGCCTTTCATAATAGGCAAGTGATTTGAATAGATTAGATTAAATACATTTTGTCCTTCTAGTTCAGAAAAAGATCATACATCTGTCATCAGAAAAATATTTAAGTTGTAAGTGGTCAGTGCTTGTTTCTTAGTACGTAATTATTTCTTTAATGCAGAATCTGCAGCACAGATCACTGTAGGCTGCTTGATTTACACAAAGGTAGTTTAAGCTTACCTTGCAATGTCTGTAAACATTGTCCTGTTTTAATGTCCCAGATTTTGACTGTAGAATCAGCATTCCCAGACACAAGTATATTGTCCTTGAGTTCCATTCCACTTGTGAGTGACTGGTGGCCTGTTAGAGTGTGAATGCAGTTGCCTGTCTCCACATCCCAAACTCGGATGGAAGTGTCAAGAGATCCACTCACCACATGGATACCATCAAACTACAAGAAAGATAAATCTATTACAAACAATTATATTAGCATTTTACAAAGAAGGCTATTAAGCATTTAATTCACTAAATGCAAGGTTGGATACTATATACATTCAGAAACTGCAATACAAAGTAAGAATTCAGTAGAGATGGCCACATTTGCTAGCAGAGCAGGTGATCCGAGGTCAGTGCAATCCTCTGTTGCAGACATTGTGGGCTCTTGAGGGACATGGTTTGAAAAGAGACTCGGAGCCCCTGGTCTTTAAAATGTAATACATCTCCTTTAAACACAGCAGATCCTGACTACCCTGCAGTGTGCAACAGGAAGAGAAAATACTTTTCCTGAAAAAGATAACAAGCCAACCTTGCTTTTTACAAGTCAGAGGGACTTTAAGCAGGAGAATGACAACAACGTTATTCCAGAATCATCCACACAGAAGTCACAACATAGGAAAATGGAAGGAAACTTAATTGAAAAATGTGGGGCTTAGCTATTTTGTTACCCTAATTGTGTACAGTAAGGAAGTGTAACTTTCCAGTCATTGCAGGGAAAGCATCCAGGCTAAGATGTGAGATTCTTTTGACCAAGAGGACTGACCATGTAGAGAACAGAAAGGTGGAAAATAACTTGAGCTATAGTGACAATGACATAAGAGTCCAGAATTCTCAAAAAAGGAAGAAAGCAGTGGAACAAAACCAGTGGGCTTCAAGAAGGAATACTTAAAAAACCTGAGACTTCCTTCCCATGAGGATTTTATGTATCTATTCTCTGAGGGGAAGAAGAGTTCAGGACAGTTGGCACTTTCCTAAAGACACAAACTATCCTTGTGTGAAAGAAAGATAGGAAGTATTGTAAATTACTGAGACCCACTTGGCTAAACCACAAGGAATTGTACAAAAAGTAGAAACTAGATCAATAGATGTGTATAAAAGAGCACATTGGGACAAAACCAGGAAGGCAGGGCACAACACAAGATAAAACTAACAAGAGCCATTTCACTATTGGGTAAAAACATCCCAACCAAAAACAAAACAAAAAAAAAACACACCAAGAGGAAGGCCAAAAAACCCTCATTTATCCTCAATGGGAAGGACACACTGATTGAGGCCAGCTATTTAACTTCTTTTTGTTTCAGTCCTCAGCCATCCGAGTGTAGGCTCACAGCACTAACGCCAATGACAAATGAGTACAAGCTTTTGCTAGAATAGGGAAAAAAATCACATAAGGCAAGTTGTTTTGAGACAATCTCAGAGACATCTGCTGCTATCTTGGAGAACCCATGGAAGACAGACAAGTTTCAGATGGCAAATACAACTCCTTTCTTTATTGAAGGAGATGATGATGGGATATGGGAATTACAGATCAATTGGCCTAACTTCTATTTCCACAAGGGATTTTTAAGCCCTTAATAATGTGGTAAGCAGCAGCAAACACAGATTTGCAGGAAAATTATCTTAACTCACGTGATTTTTTTTTCTGTGATGGAGTGAAAAGCCATGTGAAACAATGAAAAAAAAAGTAAAAGTAAAAAGCCATATGAATATGTCTTGGTTATATATTTACAAAGAGGGAGACAAGTTTGGGGCAGGGATACCATTACTTTGTTCAGAGTGCTAGTAGAGATACCAGAAAGAGTTTCAGAGAGGAATGGCATTGACTATTTTCATTAGGATTTGGGTGATATTTGAAGCAGTACAACTGACCAAAGGCAAAGAGTGTGGAAGTGAAAAGTGTGAAGATCTGAACTTGGCAGGGAATGAATAAAGGTACAGCTGCAGCCTGGGAGAAGGCTGGGCAGGAATCTTGGTTATATTTAGGGCAATCCGACACTACTTGTCCATGTGGACTGACTGGTACCTGATAAGGCAAGGAACAAACCCAGTTAAGGGAACTCCACTATCTGGGGCTGCTGCTTTTTATAAGACCTGCAGAAAATTAGTATCTTAGATCTCTCCAGTCAGACATGGTTGAGCATGGCACCTAGATTTAAAAGAATTGAGAGTGACTGGCACACAGACTGCTTATCTGCTGTATGCACTGCATTCCTGGTGAAAATACACTAAAAAAGACCCTCTGGTATCTGAATGGAAGGCATAAAAAATAACTTTTCACTTCTAGCAAGCATTGATAAGACTTCACCTGGACCCTGGTTTGGGTGCCTTGCTTTCAAAAGAGGATGGGAAATCTGACTTCAGATAAACAGACAAGGAGTGCCAAGTAGCCCAAAAGACTTGGGAACACTAGAGAATATTTTTCTATCCTAAAAAGAACTAAACCTGATTGATGTAACAAATTTTGAATTCCTTTCCCCCTTTTCCACAAACTAATTGTATTCCATGTTCACGAGGAGAAAGAGAGCTTTAAGGATGGGCATCAAGACAAACTGATGGTGCTGCAGTGAAACAGACAATGGTTTGGATCAGTGAGTTATCCATGAACCTTGAGAATCTGTGGATTACTTCAAAGGAAGGTAAGAGAGTAAGAGAACTCAACACGTACAGTGGTCTTCAGCTGCTGCATAAGGATGTCTGGAAAATATTAGGTCTGAACATGGGGAAATATCAAGATAGAACCTGCCATGGAGCAGGGATAGGGAGGACTAGCTTATTCCATCTAACTCTATTTGTGGAAGTTCTGCTGTTTGTGGCTACTTCAGGCTGAAGGGCAGGAGCCACCATGCAATTTTAAAGAATCTCTCTGTTCCAAACCTGTAAACACCTGTAGCCTCTAGTTTGCCCTCCCCCGTCCCCCTCCCATTTGTTTCAGGCCATATCGATGTGTAACATAAACCAATTCTTTGATCCATTATTACTACAGTACCAGAGCAAGACATAAATATTCACAAGCCAAAATAAGAGCCACCAGTTAAGGTAAGGTAGAGTAACATCTATCCCCAAACTGCCCCACACGAAATGCACTCCTCAGAACATTTTTAAGAGATATGTAGGTAGTACAGCATTTTTAACTTGCTTGCTGCTTCTCTAGAGAACACTCATCAGCATATCAATGTAAGAGAAGGGCTGGAGTTTTGATAGATTTTGCTACATATTTTTGGGAAAGGAAACCAATTAGGAAGTTTGTTCATATTTAGTATATTATGGCGAGATACATGTTATGAAATACTTTATGAAAAATGTCTCTAGCACTGAGCTTCACTTTCTGAGCCACAAACCAGAGCAGTTACATGCTGAATGCTATTTCCCAATTTTGAACTGTCTTTGTTGATTTCTTTTTCAAGTCCTGCCAGATTGTGGTGTGAACAGGCACAAGCATGAAATTAATTTCTTTCGCTTTTCAATGCCTGGAAGTGATGCTTTGACTCTATGAATGAACACGATGATGTTTTGGGTTAGTAAAGGTAAGAAGACCCAAGACATGAGGTTTGTGTATATCTTTGCCAGCTTTGTGGGTGACTGGTGGGCAACAGAGAGACGCCACAAAGCAGCACCTGCTCCTACATTAACATGGTGCTGTTGAAAAAGCCTCACAGTTGTAGATCTGGCCTGTACTGAGAGAAGAGGGAGTGGAAGGCTAGAGATTTACATAGGATCATTAAAATTTCAGGCTCAGCCTTACTATGAATTATAGTTTGGAATTGGAAGATGGGACTAGAAAATGAGGATAAACAGATCTCCATAAATCAGAACATTAATCCAATAGGGATTTTGGCACATTATCAATTGCTATATCTTCTGATTTATTTAAAACAATAAGTTTGGAATTTCTTGCGGAAAGCAAAAACAAAGCTCCAAAATACATGCAAGATTAAAAAACAAAAATCTCAACCAAACAATCCATTAATCCACAAAACAACTTAACTTGCCGGTATAGAGATTTGAGCTTTATTGTACTGGGTCCTTTAAAAAAAGGCTACTCTAAAAAAAAATTTCAGTTTCTAAATTAAAACAATATATAACTAGTGTAACAAAATGAAAAAGGGGTTTATCACAGACGCCTCTGTATTCCTGTGGTCTGTATAATTCTGTACTAGGTACCCACAACTTAATAAACAAGGTGAAATAAACTGACTTTAAATGTTACTTAAGGAAACTAAAGCAGCAGATAAAAATCACATACCTGTAACGAGTAGACTCTGTTAGTATGCCCTTGCAGTGTGTGCAGACAGGTCTCTGTCTCTGGATCCCACACTTTGACCATAAAATCATATGCACCACTTACAACCCTTCTGCCATCATATTGAACGCACCGAACTGCAGCGACGTGGCCCATCAGAACGTGCAAACACTGGCCCGTCTCTATGTCCCACACTCTCAGCGTAGCGTCTCGAGACCCACTCACCACTCTGCAGAACGAGAAAACCCCTCCTCTGCTTAGCATTGCACATAAAAATATTACAACAATTAAACTTGGGTACAAATGGGTTCTGAGTTTTAATTTGGGACATTAGATAGTGTTGGTGCACCAGCCACCGCAGTTCTGGCTTGGTGTGACATTTTATTAGGGTCTCAAATGATTGGAGTGTTATTCTTCCTTCCTCTACTCACTTCCTCAGGATCTGTCTATTTGATATAATCAGCAATCAGTATTTAAAAAAGCACTTCATTCCTGGCCAGCAAAACAATGCCATGGGAAATTCTGTGGACTGTTGCACCTACCCATGAAAGCATATGAACATGGTGAGCTCCAGCCAGTGCTATGGGCATTCTGGTCTAATAACTGAGCTAACTAATTACAACAAATAAACTAAGATCATTAGAAATGTCACTTTTAGTAAAGGAACAGTTATTCTGCTTGATGTTTTTTTTTCCAGTTTATACCTCCATAAGCTTTTTTAGGCAATAGCAGAAATGAGATGGAATTAACATTCATGGAATTTATATAGAAAAAAATTCATCATTCTTCAAAAAAGAAGAAATGCAACTAATAATCTCTCTGTCAACAGCTCCATACCACAGCCAAGTAACAGAGCTCTGCCAATGTTTGTTGAATCAAGACATAGTTTACTATTGCAAAATATATGTTATAATCAGTTAAAATTTAAATGAAATACTGCAGTGACAATACTTTAAAAGGTTATTTGGTAAAATGAGTAAAAGTTTGTAGCATTGACAAAAGAAAAAATTGTTCTGTGTGGGAGACTGGATCACAGTGTAACAAAGAATTAGCTTTGAAATAACACAGACTGTGACTTTTTGAAGTACATGACTCAGTTTTCAGTTCTTCATTTAGTATTCTTATGCTTCTGCTTCTATTAATCATCTCCTCCCTTGTGTTGATTTATGTTTTGCCTGGTTTGTGTTTCACTCGGTGCTGGATGAGGTTCCCCAGGTTTCAGGAGCACTTTCTGTGAGCCCAAGTGTGTCAGTGCCAGGCAGTGGCTGGAGCTCTGCACAAAGCCTCACCTTTTCTCGTGGAGATGCATGCAGCGCACGGTGGAGGTGTGTCCGTACAAGGTGTGGATGCACTCCCCTGTCTCAGCATTCCAGACTTTCAACGTTCTGTCAGTAGAGCCACTGATGATGATATTGTCCCTCATCTGTGATGACCACACTCCGCCTGTGTGCCCCACCAGTGTTCTCAAACACTGAAAAGAAACGTTTTCCTTAGTTACCATTTTGACAGAGAGGAATGGAAACTTTAAGAAAAAGCAGTCTTGGAGGTAACAGCTGGCTCTCATAGCAAGAGCCAGAAGACCCCTGGAGACTTCTTTCTGATTGAACAAAAAAATTCCCCTTTTTAAAAAATACTCATCAAACTTCTCTCTCAATTGTTGGTACTTCAACTATAAAGAATTTTTCTTGTAATCTTCTCCTTGACAAACTAAGCTGTCTTTCCAAATTTCTCAATACAAGGACATGTTTTGCAGCCTTGAGTCATTTCCCTGGCATTTTTCTGAGTCACTGCAGGATTTCCAATAGCTTTTTTAAGTGTGTTAGAAGTGGAGAGAGCACCCACTTGGTAGTTTTACCACCAATCCATAACCCATGTATTTTTGCTGTATTTTTCTGTTTGGTTATCCAAGAAACACTGCACTCTGTAAGCCACAGCTACAGCATCACTCCTGCAAAACCATGTTTCAGACCGTTTGCAGACTTCACTGTTGCCCAGGAGAGAATCCTACACTACATAAGCACAGCCTCCCTTCTTTGATCCCAAATGTATGACATGATTTCTCACCATGTACAGACAGTGTTTGCTCAGACCTTCTTCTACAAAACCCCTGTCGGCCCAGAACAATGGCTTGTCTCTGTCTCCCAGCCTGTTTTCCTTACAAGTAATGACTATATAGGCTTTCCCACCAGGCAGCAATAAATGCTAATTAGCACAGACAAGGAAATATCCTTGCAAGATTCCTCTAGAAAGATACTCCGTGAAGATTCTGCATTTACTTTAACAACATGATCTCTATAATTACCCATTTTCTAACCCATTTAAATATGTGCCATGTTGATTTTTGCATTATTCTATTTTCTTCAGGTCTGTTGTGGGGATACAGTCTATCAGTGCACTCAGCCATCTACTTCTGCACTATTATTTTTATCAGTCAAACCTGTAACTGCACGAGAAAAGAGGCCAAGGCAGTTTGAGGATGTCTTTTTCTGTAATCTAATGCTAAGTGGCATTAATCGCCGTGGCCTTCCTTTAACTGTTAGTTGACTCCTCTTGACGCAGTCCAATATTTTTTATCTGAGATAATGTATCCTAAATACCCAGTCTTTCAGTTTACTCCATTTAAACATTGATGCATTTTAGCTTTCTAACTGTCCTGTCCTGGATCTTCTCTTTGTGATCATACCTTTTGAAAATGCACTAATTTTAAGCCAAAGGTTACTTTAGAAAAAACCCCAAAGCATCAAATACAGATTATCTGGATCAACTCTAATAAGAAAACAATAACTTTGGTAGTTGTTAACATGCGAGTTTCTGCTGAAATGTTTTATTATCACTGCATGATGTATTTCCATCACATGAATTTTCCTCCAAAGTATTTTTTCTCCATCAGTGACAGTATAGTAATTCCTGTTGTTAATATCCTGTTCTTCCTAGCATCCTTGAAAATGGCTTGCTTTTTTGTTGTACATAGATTTCCTGTTCTTTAACAATTTTTAAACCAGTCTTCAGCAATTACTGGCTCCTAGCTTAATTCACTGCTATCATTTCCATCTTTTTCAGTTCATAGCTGATGTTCACTTCTACAGTTCTCTTTTTTTCTTATTTCATTCAATGTGCTCATATTTCAAGAAATCATCCTGTTAAAGCAGAATCCTTATTTTGGGCTTTACATCTGTCAAGGGAATTACTCAGTCATGTTCATTTGCACAAACCAACCTTTAGGGTGTCTTTATTTTATTAATTCTTCAGCATCAGTAAGCATGAGGACTGATACAGCCTGCATGCTTCCATCTTTCAGACACAATTTCTGGCTCTCTTAAAGGTTTGAGACAAATGGTCACACTAGGTTTTGTAATTACTTCAAAAAATTACTTAACAGTAATTATTAAGTCATGCCACTGTGCTCAATTTTATATATTTAAGAGAACGTTTTACTTTTGGGAGTGTGGTATGTACAAAGAAAGTATTTTTCATTTGCATTTAGGTTGCCCTTTTCAATTAAAGTAGATGTAAATTTCATTATGGGATCCTTCATTAGACAGTTTGTTGTAGAGAAGCCAACAGCAGCAGGGTGAGGCTGCCTATGGCTCTTAATTTTATTCTTACCCACAGTAGGATTAACAATCCCTTCAAGGATCTTCTGGGCATGCAATGACAAATGCTGAATACATTCAGCTTCAACATTATGAAGCGGATACCTTTTACATCTTAAATATGTTACCCTCAGCAGCTGTCCTGTTGTTATCTATACCATTAAAATCAAGCTAGGTGCACACAATACCAATCTAAAAGGAAAAAGTACTGTTTCCCCAAGGCCTTTTCTACATCCTTGGTCAGTCAGTCACCTCAAAAAAAACCTGTGGGCTGAGTAGCTGTGATGTTCTAACATGACTGAAATGTTCAGTACTGTCTTTTTGTTGCACATATTGTTTTGCTTCTCTAAGCCAGAATTAAATTATTGAAGCTTATTAAATTCCTGCCTGAGCTGGATCTAATTTAATAGGAAATATTTAAACCTAAAGCAAGTTAATTTTTTTTTTGTGGCTCAGCAATATAGTAGCTTGGAAAGAAAAACAAACTCTGTATTTGAAATCTGAGCCAGTAAAAGGAACACTATTTCAAAAACTTGAAAACAATAGAAAGAATGCTAGAAGACAAGTGAGAAAGGGAGATCCAGAGGGGTAAAAGCAGCCTAAGTTAAGCTTTAAGGAAGATAAAGTAATGTTTCTGTCCAAATTCTTTAAAATCCATGTCACAAACGACTCCACAAGAATAGCAGAATTGCCAAGAGAACAAGGATATATGCCAGAGGTAACATGAGCAGCATTGCAATTTCACATCAAGGTGACTTTTTTGAACTGGAGGAGTTTCCGTGTGGGAAAAGGCCACCCCCATGTTTATCCGGTACAGGTTCCGAGCGCAGCCCCAGAGGCACTAGAGGCTGCCCCGCAGCGCGGTCTGAGGGCAGGGCAGCACTGTGGCTGTGCCAGCGCCCCACCTGTGCTCCTTGCCCAGGGCACCCAGCAGAGCAGAGCTCCCAGAGCAGCCTCCTCACCTTGCCTGTCACTGCCGACCACACTTTGAGCGTGTTGTCGTCGGAGCCGCTCACGATGCGGTTCCCGCAGAACTGCAGGCACGTGATCACGTGGTCATCGTGGCCCTTGAGCACCTGGCAACCAAGAACACAAAGCAACGGTCACAATTTAACGCAGAGGTTAGAGAGAAGCATGGGAAACAAAGTGCTCTTCTGATTCATAAATTACAAAATGCTGGAGCTGCTTCAGTAATAATAAGGTCCCTTAATCCCATGCGTCAAGTCTAATTTACCGCCAGCTGGGACCAAAGAAGGTGTTTTCCTCCTTCCATGGAGTGATGCTGCATTGCTTAGCAGGCACACTACAGTTACTGCAAGCCTCCTAACAGCACCAGGAAAAATCACTGACAAAAGTGGGCTGAATTAGTAACTGGACATTGCTCGATTCCTCTGCAGTTATTCCATCTCTTTATTTTTCAGTTGAGTTACTGTTACCCTTTTGTTTCAATCTTGAATAAAAAGGATAGGCTGCTTATTTGCTGAGTATTTGTATTTCAATGGTCAAGGCTGACTACATCTATATTTTTCCCTCACCATCCAAGCATTCTATTGTGTTAAATGCCAGGCAACACCAAAGTCGAAAACTAGAAAACCATTAACTCAATTAAATACAAACAAAAGCAACAATTTCATGTGCTGGGGACGTGGACTGGAATGTTGTTTTATAGAGGTGGGATTTTCAAAGCTTGATTTTGGAAAAACTGTAATTCTGTATACCTTATTGCATTACAGCAAAAAAAAATCCTTAGCAGAATACATGGGATGAAGAATTTTTTATTTAAGATATCCGAACATTTTTCAAGATGTTCATTGAAATGAAATGGCATTTGGATAATGCCAGAGGCTGTAATTTTAATAATAATTCCAAGATAACTTGATGTGGCATATCAAGGCAAGAAATACAGAACCACTGCCAGAGATGTATGTAAGTCATGGCCAAATAAACAGCAGGATATAGCCATAGGTTTTCCATGGGAATCTTTTGGTTCTTATTTTATTTTGTTCTTTTTAATTAAGAAAGCAGGTAAATTGCCTTAAAACCTTAAAAAGCCATGAGTATGGGTTTTCTTCACATTTGAGGCTGCTTGTTCATTATCAGGATTGATTAGAGAGTTTTTGTTTACAAAAGGTTTGAAATATTGCTTCATATCTTCATATTGGAAAAGATGTAATGATAAATATCAATGTCATTAAAACAATTTTAACATTTAGAAAACCCTGCCAAAATCTTAACACAGAATGAAGTTATTGTCTTGTGCTGCTCAATTTAGAAGAATATATTTAAAAATAAAGCATGGATTGATCACAGAACAGTTGTGGAGTATTTTTATGTTGCAACATGACCTAGCTCTACCAATACATACACATACACTCATATATATACAACATATGTCTGTATGTTTAAATATAAGTATTTCCAATCAGGTTTCTGTGATTACCTGTCTCAAAGAGACTTGCATATTTGTAAGAATTCATGAAATTGTACAGAAAATCTTAGAAGAGCAGTGAAGGAATTCTGCAGTATGGATCATAACACATTCCCGATATGGTGGTCAGAATATAATTTCAAGCCAGGGGAAGCTAAAACACGAATTATTTTTTTCTGTAGCAAATTCACTGCTTTTTGTGCATGGATAGTCTTGTTTGTCCAAAGGAAAGAACCCGAGCCAAGAGCTGATCCTGCTTTGTTCACGGCCCCATGCACAGAGCTCAGAACCTCACCTTGGGCGATTTCAGCTCTCCTCGCCGCCAGTTGGTATCAATCCTGTGCTGTCTGATGTAGGCGCTTTTCCATGGACTGTGTATAAAGCCTGGCTTTATTACTTTCCTCCTCTTGATATGTAATGGTTCATCAATCCCTAAAATGGAATTTAAAAAAAGGGGAGGGGGGGAGGGGAAGAGATGAGGCCACCCACAAAAAAACACTTTCCCTCACAAACCTTTACTGTGACCCCTGACATTAAAATATGGCAAAAATGTAACAATCTCCTGCATGCCAACATTGTCAGTGACACCGTCCTGCTCCTCTGAGATTTATACTCTGCCTGTCCTTGTCAGTTCAGCATAATCTTTACCATAATCACGACTGAGAATGCTCTAGTTCATCATTCCTTGCTGGCAACCTCCTAGCTTGGGTTTGGATCCCCCTTTCTGAGGCAATGCAGCAGAATATTGCCTTTTACCAATGGGTATTGTCCATAAACCTCCTTAACCACTCCTGTGCTTATTCTGGAACAGTTCAAGAAGTCAGCCTTTCTGTCCATGTTCTCCACTCTGGTCACCCATCTTCATTACCTTTAAGTTCACTGTGACTCCTGGTATTAGTGCTTTTAGAGCTTTTAATTACTTTCTTGATCTGAAAGGCTGAGTGCTTTTGTTATTGTCCTCTCTTGGCTGGAATTTAAGTATAGTTATGCCCTTTCTGACTTGACACTTAAGCAGTAGTGCTTTGTTTTAGCCTTGCTACTACAGATACAGCTTTTTTACAATTCTCTCACCCTGCTCTCTTCTCTATGCAGCTCCTCTCTCCACTGCATTTCATTACTGGCAGGAGTCTTGTCTCTTGCCAGTATGTGGATTTCACTTCTGCCTTTAGCCCTGTCTCTGCCTGCAAGTCTTGAATTAAGGGCTTCTTCATGTTACTGAGCAGCTCACTGAGGCTAAGCAGGCTGCAATACTGGTCTGCTTGCCTGCACTCTCCTGCCTGCATGTATTTATTCTTACTTGTTAAGCTCACAAATGTAAGCTCATTCCCCTCTCAGCCTTCTCCTTTTTCTCACTCTGTCCTTTTAATGCATTTTCACTGAAATTTTTAAGAGAAGAATCTTTAGAGAAGATTCAGGAGGTTAGACACCTGTTTTCCATCACAAAATAAAACAAATTAGTTTAGGTGCCCTTACAAATAGCCAGCTACAATTGACATTGTCATGTTTTTGAAGCCTTTGCATCGACCTCTCACTAGTCCTTGTCTCCATACTCCAAGGCAGTCTGGACAGGGTTCTGTGTCCAAGACAGTACTGCTCTGGGATAGCATGTATGTGCTCTTCCCTCCCCCACCCCCAGACAGACTCCTTGTTCCTGTAATTCTCCTCAAAAATAAAAGCTTGTGTTCTTCATGTGCATAAAAGCATGACTACTTTCATGGGTGCCTTTCTTTGCCCATTCATATGAGTGCTGGACCACCATATCTTCTTGAATTGGCATGAGGAGGATAATATCCATGTGGTTAATGGACTGTATCCCCCACTCCAAGCAATCCTTTTAGCCCCTTCTCCTACTACCATGTGCCCTCTCCATGTTAATTATCCTACAAGAGATGCAAAAATTACAGCAGCTCTTCTACCAACCACTGAAACAGTTTTTCCTCCATGCTACAAACTGCCAGACTATACTCCAATTATTTTTACATCTCAGCTGTTATTTCTTTTGGTTGCATTTTGAATAAACATAATCCTCAAAAAGCAAACCCAACTGTATTATAAAACCATGCAACTGGTATACTTTATAAATAAGATATTCAAGCCTAAACTCTAGCACCCCATGGATAGTTTCTATTTCCTGCTTTCAACAGAGATACATACCATGTAGCCCAAAGCATAACTAGCACTAAATCTAAAGTCACACAAATTGCCTTCGTAAAACTTTAAGCTTATTATGTAAATGAACTGCATTTTTTATGATAGCAACACTTTGACCATTACATCCATCATTTTGCTCAGCCTTACCCTCCTCTTTGCATTTCTCTCTCCAGAGAAGATTATCTTCAGCCAGAATTCTCCAGTAACGACATGTCTGGGCTGCCTGCAGAAGGTCCCTGGGTTCCAGGAATGACAGCACATACAGTGCCAGCTGTAAAAAATAAGAAGAAAGTGTTTGTTCTGCACCACTTTTGAAGAGAAAAGTGAAATAACTCCATTTACTATCACACATCAGGGGCTGAAATACAGAAAATTGGAAGGATAAATTATTAAACAATCTCTGAAACTTAACAGACTCCAGTTTATTCCTGTGGGCATGCGGAAATATAACAATCATCTTAAGTAACTAAATCCTTACAGATCATATCACAAAATGATTCTTGCATTTGCAAGAAAATAGATGTCAGCTGAAATATTACATTTTTTAAAAAATGTAATCCACATTACTTTGAATCATTAGAAGAATTATTACCAAAGTAATTATATCTATGTTATTTTAGCTAAAAATTACACCAAAAGTTATTTTGAGAGTTGAACTAAAAAGTACAGCGCTCGCCATGTGAGTAAATAGGGATGTACATTGTGATGGGTAACGTTACTCAGAAAGCCCAAACATAGAACAAATAAATGCTACATTCACCAGGGCTCAGAAACACTGAGCAGCCATAGGAAAGGCAGTGTAGGTATCGCTTATTTTCTGATGAGAATGCAAACACACTCCTGGGTGGAGTTACAAGGAGCTTTACGGATTGGGATGCAGTTGGATCAAGATATGTAACTTGAGTACAGTGTGCTACCAAAACCACATGGCAAATCCTAATGAGCACCAGAAAGTAAATATAACATGAGCTTTTCCACATGACAAAACTAAAGTTGGGAAAAATCAGACCTTGTCTGAGTGAGCTAAGCCATATAGTGACCACAATAAAGCCCCCAAAATCTCCACAGACATCTTCAAATGTACTGAAGCCTTAAACAGAGGCATGTAAAACACAATCCAAAACACAAGGACACCTATCATTAAGGGTTTCTACTTGACAGTAACAATGCAACTCCTTAGTCATGGAAAATAAGTGTAAGATGCAGGGAATGCAGAGAGTGCCTAAAAGCTCTGCACAACAAACAATATTGATAAACAGTGATGCAGAGAATTACTAACATGTTCACACAGTGGGGTCTTTGTCAGTAACTAATAGAATGCAGAAGCTGTCAAGGAAATCAGATCATCCACTTTTACTTCTGCTTGCCATGTATTTTGCTTAGGACTTTCAATTTAATTTTTTAGCTGAAGTTATGAGATAGGTAGACAGAATGTGCCCTTCAAAGTAGCAAAGACTGAAATTTACTGAGGAAATCATAACTGTAGGCTGTTGACCTCAGCAGATTTTTGACCTTATTTTGTGAGAAACATTTACTTTTAGTAATCTAGACAAGCTAGTGACTAAGCAGGAAATAATAAATTCAGCACGTTAAGAACCGTTTGCATTTTGGTTGCACACACACCTTGTTTGCAAGTCGTCACCTGCAGCTCATGGGGAGCACACAGGACTCCACATTTGAGGGACGTGGGCCTTAAATGATGTGTTAGATCCTGTAGGCACCCCAGGCCACAAACCTGAAGAATGTTCTTCAGTCCTTACTCAGGGGAGTCAGCATTTAGAATCTGGTGTTATGCTCTCTATTACAGGAGCAACAACTGTACTTGGCCTTTTAGACTTTCTGTCTTAATTCCTGGCATGTGAAATGATTGTAGTTGTTTCCCAACACACATCACACAGACCTGCATGTGGCAAAATTCAAGCATGACACAGACCCTTTCCATTTTTTGCTGAATGTTCCTCAGCTGACAGCAGTTTGTTTAAATATTACTTGTCCTATCTAGACAGACACAGACATTTGCTAAGCTGGTGGTAATTAAACCTATGAGCCAACTGATTCTCAACCAGGTTAAATATGGGTAACATTTATTTTAGACCACATTTATCCAAATAGTCATCAATGGTCAACACAGCCTGCAGCTGACTTTAAGATTAGCATTGGATAAAAGATGACATCCCTTTGTCTCAGCTCATGAATCTAGTTATACGAAAATTTCAGGTAGCAAAGATCTGACCTTTACCTGAACTGGATTTAGGACTACTCTCTTGAAGTGCTAATAATACCCAATACTAAGCAGTCTCTTGCCTTTTTCTTCACTTACACACACAGAAACAACAAATTTTCTATGACTGATTTCAGCAAAACTCTTCATCTATTGGTTTCTTGACCTGATTTTCATAAATAAGTAATTTGAATAATTATTTCTAAAATCTCAGCAAGAAAACAGGAGTATTTATTTCATATTAATTGTTCGACTGCATGTTTTCCGGGGAGGAAAGCAAACATTTTCTTGGTTATTTGGCTATTAAGTTACTGTCTTTGCATTGCAGAAAATGGTTTTGAAGCAAAGCCTTCCTGTCCACATCATCTTCTTGTTCCGATTCGGTAATAAAATCAGCGCACCGCACTGGAGATAAGCAGAGATGTTAACGCGGAGCGACAGCCCAAGGGAGCGCCTTTGCACAGGACGCTGGCTCCGCCAGGGAAGCCTCCTCACGGAATTACTGACCCCGACAGCTCGCTCCTGCCCCCACAGCTCATGCGTCACCCCCGTGCAGGCAGCACTCCGCAGCTGGGGACAGCACTGCCGGGGAGATCTGGGTGGGGGAAGAGCAGAGGAGATGGTGGAGTCAGCTCAATGTCTTTTTTTAACTTGGTTAATTTTGGTGACAGTGACTCGGGGTTAGGAAGCAAAAATTATTCAAGCTAACTTTACTGGTGAAGTCAGCCTGTCAGGAAGCTAAGCATTACAATATTCTGGTTTCAAGAGGCAGGAAACCCACTAGAAATAAACAAATTGAACATTAGTAGTTTACAATGGAGTCAGGAAACCTAAGTGAGGAAGTTTTACTGCTAAGTACTGTGTTTTTTCCATGAAGAAACTGCAAAAACTGAAATTCTAACATGATCTTTAGTTACAGTGTAACTGTACTGGTTGTACTTGAATATGTATTGCCATGAAATCATGCAAAGAGAACTGATCTGTGAGTTACTGTTACTGATTCTCTCTTAAATGTCCAGACTGAATAGATGCAGAAGTGTCAAAGTATCTTCGGTCTCTTCAAAATACAAAATCTTGTGCCTTCCTCTGCCTCTGATGCTTTGGGTAGCTTCTCTAGAAACACGGCAACCATGCAGAGGTGCTGCTGAACTCTTCTCATCCCCCAGTGTCCTTTCCACTCCCCGAGAAGGCTGCTGCAGAAGGTGCTTCTCTAAACACTAATCTCATGTTCCATGTACTTGGTTAATACTTGCTGCATAAATTGAATCCAACCCTTACAAATGCCAGCCAGCAAGGGAAGGCTGTGACACTTCCAGACTTGTGAAGATATGACAGTGTTATAAAGGAAGGAAGGGTTTTGTACATCTAAGTATTCAAAAACAGGATATATGCCAGAAAAGAGTGTCAAAGAACAGAGACACGAAACAGTCTACAGGTAATAAAACCATGTCAAAGACAGCAACCAAATACAAACACCAGAATAACTTAAAAGAACTTGCTTGGCAAAGTGTTAGGAACTGAGACTTAACTCTCTAAAATCTATCAAGATAAGAACTACTCTTTATAAGACAACTAAAATACATTTATTCAATAACTGCAGCAAACTGGGTTTATAAACTTGCATATCCACCCTCATGTTCTAGTTGTGATGACATCACAAATTACTCTTGTGTGGACGGCATTTAGTTACACACACTGAAATCTAAATCTCAGTTTCTCTTTAACTGGATACAACATGATCTGATTTTCAGTGAAGGATTTACTGTAAGGTGTCTGCTTAATTACAGTTTGGCTTTATCCTTAGTAAGAAGTGCTTTTCTGGGTTTACTTTTGGTTTATTTGGTAGAGATTTTAGGGTTCCATTTGTCTAAAATAAATTCAAAAATAACATTTACAAAACACCTCTTAAAGCACTAACAATAATGCTTACACTTACAGAATAATGTGCAGAGAGGTCTTACATCCAGAGGAATTTGTGTGTGAGTCTGCCCTAACAGAATTAGTTCTCAAAAAAAGAGCACAATTGGCCCAATTAAGATACATAGATATTTTTAGAACTATTGGGATTTTGTTTAAAGGGGCCATCTGTATTTCCAAGTATCTCAATGCTATCAAGAGATAGAGGTATGTCAGTCTGAAATTACAGTAGCCATGTAATGGCAGTGTTCCAAATGGTGAACCTCTAACATCAGTTTACATCACTACGTTGGCAAAATTAGCACAGGAGTTTTCTAGAGACAGCAGCCAATGGCACTGCACAATCCAGTATTATCCCATAATTCTCACCTCTTTTGGGAGCAAAGAAATGAAGTCTCTTTGAAACTGGGGCTCTATCACTTGCATCATGTGTTTCACTTGTGTTGGTTCACAACTGTCAATGAGTTCATCTAAAGCAAGTAACTTCTCTGGTCCGCTCCAGCTCTGCAAGGGAAGAAGAACACAGAAACTGAGCTTAGTTTAACAAACTGGTTTGGTTTCTATCAGTAAGTGCCATGTCTGTGCCAATAAGGCAAATTAAGTTTCCTCATCGAACGATATACAAGCATATAAAAAGTCAGGAGATAAATGCTTATGCTAATGACACAAAAATGAGGAGTTAATCAACACAAAATATTCAAAATTACTACACTAATTCATAAGCTAAGAAAGGATTTGTTATATGCACACATACAGATTGGCAATTAAATAGATAATAATATTTAGTAATAATAATTAAATTAATTAAGCTTCTTTGAAGTTGATGAAATCTACACACGTTACAGACAATGGAGGGGTTGCAATAGAATGAATGCCCTTTCTCTACTGTGCATTCAAGTGAGATGATAGCTTTTAACCTTCATGTTTCACCTGGTAGACCAAAATCTTGAAATGAGAGGAAAGGCAAGTAAAAAACTTTCTCCGGAAGTACATTAGCTTACTGTCTGCTTATTACTACAGTATGTCCCTAAGTGACAATGTTGTAATTTCAGAATCCTGGCTATAACTCAATGCATATTTTGTAAGTATCAATTTACACTTGAATAAACAGGGAATTTTGATTGGTAATTTTCTTACTCCATATTTTTACTAATGGGCACTATAAAATTTGAAGATTTTAATAAGGCATTCAATTGGGAGCATAGCAGATCAGGAGCATCATTTGTAGAAAAAAAAATAATAACTTAATATACTGCAGATCTGAAAATCATGTCTTAAACTCATCTGTGTTCACCAAAGAGCTTTGATTTGTTATGTGAAAACAATTTAAAGAAAAAAAAATTTACAGGAAAAAACAACAGCCACTGCTAGCTAATTTAGCAACAGAATTAGAGCACAAATAAAGCCTTAGAGAGAAAATGACACATCAGAGTTTTTGAGAGCAGATTCACATTCCTATTCTCAAATGTCTTCTACAGTGACATTTACAAGTAAATTAGCACATACAAATGATATTACAGTTACGGCAAGAGGCTAACTGAAATTGAAAAAACAAAAAAAGGCAAGATACCTTACAATTAAGATTTCTGTATTAATCTGCCATGTATCTCAGGACCTTTACTACTCATGCTCTAAATTTCTGTTCCCTGGATTTCACTTTGACAATTCGCTCCAGTCTCCACAATACTACAGTGTTTGTGCCCTGTGCAGTTTCTGCAGAACAATGAGGCAAGTGAAGAAGGTGGGATTTCTGAAAGTGAATGCAAAGCAGATAAATACCCAGCTTTACTCCAAGTAGAAAGGTCACCGTGTTGCATCATTTCTCCCTAATTAAAACATCAAAATACTCGAAATGTCAGTAGAAGTATAATTTACCCAAACGACAGCCCAGGGGACTTTCAGGTGACCCGAGTCCATCAGGGCAGTGGAGGCAGCTCCGGGGAGGGAGCAGCCTCTGGGACTGCTGTGGGAGCAGCTGTGCTCACCCCACTGCCATGCTCTTGCCCTGCGGCAAATGGGTGCCAGGTACTGGACAGCCTGCCCTAATGGAGGGGGAACTTCCTGACCTGAACTCTTCCACACACTGGGGGGAATTGGTAAAATGGTTTAAGCTGGCAAGGAAACATTCCCCATCCACTTGTGTGTACACAGAGTGTCGCACGGGAGATGAGAGTTTCCATGTCTCACACCCAATACCTCAGAATATTAAAGAAACAAGAGTGTCTCAGCCTAAGTTGCAGCAGTGCTGTTGTAAATAGCATTTATTATAAATTTCTTTCAATAGAAACATTTGCATCACAGAGCAGTTCTCCATAAATCATGCACTGAAGAACTGTTTATCTCACCAACTTTCCAAGTGCTGTTTGTTTCATTAACCCACAGCTTAGCTGGTGTTAGGTACAAACGTTTGCAGTCTTTAATCTCATGTGTCAGCCGTGTTTGAATTTAGGAGAATTAAAAAGAGGGAAAGTAATACCTGTGCTACTTCCTCATAATATAAACTTCCAAGGTCAGTCTACTTTTAATTTATAAGCAGCTACATTTACTAAATTAGAATAACTCTACCTGAAGAGCATTGTTTGCTGCTGTGGCAAATGTTGCTAGCAGTTACCAACATCTTATTGATTAATAATGTCACTGTATGCTATCTTAATCTGTAACTCTATTACACTTAGTTGGGTTTTAAAACTTAAAACAGATCTGGAGAGACAGGGAGAAAGATTCAAGAATGGGAAAGAGTTGCTAATGACTAAAAAGCAGCACCCTCTTTTATCTGTCTCTCATCATTAGGGGATGGGTACAGGCAGCTTCCTACGGATCTTGTTAAGCAATCAACTGCTACAAAATGTTGTCTCTAGGACATTGTCCCCTCAGTCTTTCACTTAAGCAAACAAACCTCCAGCTACAGTTGGTAAGGGGTCTCTGAGGGAAATGTCTGGCATGGAAATTGGGAGGAAGCTTTGCCAGATGAACACAACTGCTTGCATTAATGAAGACAAGACTAGTAAATTTTGTTTCTGGGCCCTGTAGCTTGATCTATTTGCAAGGAAAGTGCATGTAGCTCTAGGCAGAAAGGATAAGGAGTAACTTTGTGGCTTTGATGAGCAACAACAGTGAATGAAAGTTGCAGAAGAGAAAGAAAAAGTAACTGTGTGCCAACATTTTGCAAGGTATCAAACCCTGTAGATCACCAGAGATTTTTGAGACTGGTGGCATCGTAACCAGACACCTTGGACTGCTACCACCCAATTCCTTTTCAAATTGAAGATCCTTGGAAAGAAGATAAGTTATCTTTAAAATGTTTTTGCTTAATTGTCTTCCTTTATTTTCCTTGTCCTCAAAGCTGAAGTTTAATTTTACATTAAAATTAAACAAAAGCTTTTATTATGGGCAGAGGTTCCCCTAGAAAAGGTAATTCTGGGATTCATTCACACAGCCCTTGGGAAGCCAGCAGGGCTGACTGACAATGATCTTTGAATGACTTCAGAATCTTAAAGAAACATACCCCCTCTTTCCTCTCATTCCTCAGAAAGGTGTTGATTTGTCAGCCAAGGCCTTTTGGCTTCTCATACTATTTCCTCATTCAGTAAAGCATCTGCTGCAACGATGGCCCCTCTTACCTGAAAACTACCCCTTCTTTTCCCCCTTTGCTACTGTGTGCAAATGTCTTCCCTTTCTTACAATCAATCAATCAATACAAACAACATCTTTGCTGCTTCTGCAACTTCCACCTCGTCCCTTCTGCCTGACCTGCCACTTGTTTTTTTATCATCATATGTTTCTGCACCTCTCCTCTTCCATGACCTGCACTTTTCTATTGCTCAGCTCTCATCAGCTACCTTCAATTTGTACAATTACAGCTTGTAGCAATTATATCCTTTTGCTATAATAGCTATATTAAGGACAATCTATTTTAAAGGGTTTAAGTTCAGGGTGCTGTTCTCCATTACTAAGTTCTGTTAATGGAGGTCTGTCATTATTGAGACCAGCAGAAGGGCTGTTCTTGGAGCCTGCTTCTGTCCAGCTCTTGGATCAGTTATTGAAAACCCTGCCATCCCTCACCTCGAGGGTATCTCAGTCTGGACAAAAATAGCACATATGCACTGAAAGAAACACCATCTACATCAGCACGTAGTTTGTCACACCAGGAGGGATTCAGGAGCAGCTGGTGCTGGTCCCCTCATTAACCCATACCAGAGTCCCAGTCCCAGTCTGGTCCTCTGGGCTGAACAGTTGCAGCACATGTGATGGACCTTGTCTAGAGGAGCTGTGACTGGTTCAGACCCTACATCCATGCTAGAGGTTGGATAAGGTAGAGTTTCTCCTGAAACTAGTTGAATTTGTATGTAAAAAAACTGCCATGAGGGCCAAACCAGTGGGAAATAAGCAGGGAGGGGCAGGAGACCTGCTGTAAGTCTGCACTACTCCTCAGTAATGGTGACACAGCCAAGGGGGGATGAAGTTGGAGTGCAGATCTCTCCAAAGCTGCATGCAGGGGTTGTACAGAAACGCCAACCCCTGACCTAGTCCCACCACCAGACACAGAGCAGTGCTGCAGTGCTGGTTATGATAAAATCTTTACTGCCTGCTTCACATAAGAGTTGGACTACCCAGTTGTACATGTGTTCATTCCTGAGCATCTCTGAAAGAATAAAAAATGGAGAATGGTAAGTAATTTCAATTTAGGTGGCTAAGTCAACTATTTATGTAAAAAAAAGGAACAGTGCTCTTGCCAGCCAGATATGGCAAAAGCATTTTGGACACTATCTAAACCGCTGTGAAAAAAAATGCTTCCAATTTTAGGTAAAATGATAGTATTCACTAGTTATTCAAAGTGATTGCCTATATTAGTGTATACAGAACAACTCTTCAAAATCAATTTTCCATGAAAATGCCATTTTTTAACAAATTACTTAAATTAAAAAAAACAACACCCTAAGTATAGGAAGTAGAAAAAATTGAGAGCTTAGTAATTTTTAAAGCAAATAGCAACTCTGACTGAACTTAGCATCCAGCTGACTTTTTTTTTTCCCTTACAGCAAGCAAATTGGTGACTTAAAACTTCTTGTAAAGGAAGAAATTTTGTAAAGATACACTTGGGCACTGGGTTTAAAAACTCTTAGAATGGATTTTAAAAAGACCCGAAGTCAAGCGCCACTGCAAACCAGATAAAACGAACAGGCCTTTAAGAAATTAACTGTTTTGAATCTAATAAAATCCCTTTCTGTCCTTCTTTCCAGACATCATTGAAATCCATATATAACTTTATTGTTAAAGGGAAAATGCAACTACAAAACTGTTTCTCCCTTCTGCATTATTTTGTTACTTTCAAAATAAAAGGCTTAGATCAACTATAAAACAAAACAACAGGAAGTACACATAAAAAGTAAATTAAAAAAAACCCTTATAGATCTTCTTAAGTTTTCTTAATATTTGCAGAGCAGTCTTGATTTTACCTGAAAGGATAGAATAGGAGGACTGAAGGCCAATGTACAGGTGAGAGTCCTCACAATAACTGAGTATCACTTGTCACTGCCAGCTTTTATGCCAAAGAACAGTTTTACCTGAAACAGTACCTCATGCCTCTAGAGATTTAGCTTTAAAATTAGTTGGAAGTATATTTTTACATAAAAGAAGAATGTTATTAAGCTGGCCTAGCAAATACACAGTACATGAAGAAAGCTCTCCCATTCCTATTTCTCAACAGGAAAAACGTTGTATTGCAAGAATAATGCTGCATGTGCCATTTAATCCTGCCCTTTGGGCAGAGCTACCTCCCCTATGAATGTGCTTTTATCATTTGGCTGTTTAAGACTTGCCCCTTTCAGGAAACTCTTGTGAAAAATAAGCACATAGAAAATGAGGAGGCAAGCAGATATAACACTGAGATAGAACCACATGACTCTGAAAGCTTTTCATTCTAAAGTAAGGGACTCCCTTTTGTGAATACAATAAAAACTACCAGTGACAGACGTGATCAATAAGTGCTGCTCAATGATCTCCAGTTAGCAGAGAGAGACCTCCCTCTCTCTCTCTCAATAGTATAGATCAACATTTAGGCATTTAGTGCTGCAACTAAGTATTTTGACAAGTTGAAAGTATCTAAATATATATGCATTAAAACATGTTCTCTGCATTACACACTGTACACATTTGTCTACATAGGCAAAATTTTCACAGGCTTATGGACTACTTATCCTAAACAAACAGCCAGTAGCATTGCTCTTGCTGTCATGTGTGGCGTCTGCACCACTCTCTCAAACGCTTCAGACTCTCATAACCTTTTAAAAAAAAATGTAACTATTGCTAACTATCAATATTATGTAAAAATATGTTACACATTGTCAGTAACAAAATAGCTTTTGTTAGTACAAATGTTTTAACATTACAAAATGTTAAAATACAATGCAGTATTTACATTACCATATATATATAGTACCATTCAAATATGATTCTTAAGGGTTAAAAAGACATATTTCTACGAACAGTATCAAAAAAGATTCACCACAGTAATTAAATGTGAATATTTTCAAGAAATTGAATGATGTGTACAAGAATCTTAATTTCAAGCTTCCACTGGTTTAAGCAGATCATAAATGTGTAAAAATAAAGAGGAAAGAGGTTCTACATTACTATTTTAATGTTCAGAACTGACAGTGATTGAGATCAATGGTATTATGTGGTAGCATGAATCAAGCCAAAAGCACACTTCTGCCTGCAAAATTGTATGCTAGCTACCTGTATCTACAATATTGCTCTTCTATCTGTGCCTGTTAGAGTAACTGAAACAATGCCTGTATTTGTTAGTTGCTCCTTTTGAAAACGTTTTTAGAAGGAATGGTTTATTAATCAAGTCAGGAAGACATAACATTTCCATTTTTCCAATCAATGACTAAGACTCATCCCTGCTTCTTAAAATTACAGAACAAAATGTACAGTTAAGATCTCCATGGTACAGGTTGTGGACCAGAAGCAGAGGCCTGCCCCAACCTGTGTTTGTATTAACATACACAAAATTGGCTCAGGTGCTCCCTGACTGGTGTCCAGGGAGATTTCAGTTTCGGCCTGTGCAAGTGGTCCATAGCATTGCCCTTCACATCTTTTCTTTTGTCCACTTAAGTTATTTTTAGGCGTTGCTGAAGGCATTTTAAAAGACTGGAAAAGCCTCTTCCCTCCCTCTCTCCAACGGTGTACACATGTGCTGTCTGACATGTTCAGTACACAGAGATCAGTAAAAATACACACTGAGTTTCCTTTTAATCTATTTTTGATAAACTTTTCTTTCTATTCTTAGAAGACACCAGACTTGTGACAAACTGTGCTATAACTGCACTGAAGCAAACCATGCACCAGATCTTACTAGTCTCAAGTGAAAATGGCTTGGGGCCATGGAGGTAGCCATTACACGTTGGACAGAATTTGCAGAAAATGTGAAAGCATTAAACAGAAGGGGTTATATTATTAAGAAACCAGTGAAAGCTGTTATTTTTTATCCATCTCTGCAGGAGCTTGCTGAAACAAGTATTCCTTAAAGTTGATGCCCATTTGTTATTGCAAGAGAACAAAAACTCAATGGCAGAGACATTCTGAGATGTATAAGGAGGACCAGTTCTACTGAAGCACTCCCTTACATAAACCACGGAGGCAGAGCTGCTTCAGATATGTGTTTCTGCAAGCAGGGTTACCTGGAACATTTTCAGCCATTCCTGAAGGCCTGACGGTGGCTGCACGGACGTGATGCGGCGCCGCTGCTGTCCCTGGCCATTGGCTGCCCGCAGGTCCCCAAACGTCGTAGGTGTGGCAGAACATGGCACCAGCCCCGTGGTACTGCCAGACAAATGAAAAGTGACAGCCACAGGTAAAACATCAAGGAAAATTCACAAGTCTATTGCAGAACAAAAAATCTAGTTAAATTATTTGCAACTATTATTTAAACTCTTCTGATGCCTTAGGTTTTAACTTTTATATTTTGCAAATCCTGTACTGCCTAGTGCGTAACTCTGAAGTTTCATAGCCTGTTAAGTTCTGCTCTCTCATGCTGGTGAGGCATAATGAAGCCTCTCCAGGCCTGCTCTCCAAGGACCACTCTGGGCCCAAAAAGTATAAACCAAAAGCCTCTAAAGGGGAGGCAAGCTTGGGGAAATTACATCATTAAGTGAAGCTTTAATTGGAGAATTAACCCTGATATGCAAGTGAACCAAACTTTAAAAAGTGTGAAGAACTCGTGACAGGCAGTCCATCTTGGGGTCCTTCTTGGCAGTAGCCTCTGGACTCCCCAGGGTGTACCTTCGAAGGCCCTTCAATCCCTACCTTGATTCCCTTATTCCTGTCTAGTCTCTGTTTTTTAGGTGGCCACTTCAGGCATCACTTGAGCTTCATGCAAAAGGATTAACATGAAGAATTGTTCTGTCAGTCACTGAAGAGGTCAGTCCCTCACTTGGATAAATCTGCCTGCTTCTACTACTGCAGTGCTAGCCCTCCAACTAGGGGAGAAATAGGGACCACATTTCAAGGCTGGAAAATTATCACTCTGTTAACTGGCCAGCAAGTTGTGTGTAAAGATGCAGGTTCACATAGTCCTTTCCTTGCCAGAGTATTCCCTTTCCTTCAGGGCTACACTGGTGCCTTCTGACTGGGAATGTAGGAAGCCAGATCTCAGAGTTCCACCTGCATGTGAAACATGCTAGTGTTGCTTCATCTCCCAACAGAAAGGAAAAAAAAGTACCTATTTTTAGGTTTTAATATATTTTGTTGACAAAGAGCTAGTGGCTTAGTGGTCTGGAATTGGGCTTTGAAATGCTCCATACAGTCTTTTAAAGTTTGTGTGTTGATGGAATGACACAGGAATTAAGGGGGGGAGTGTGAAGTGAAAAGGGAGAAGGAGCCAAAGGTGCTCTCTGAATCACAGTTTGATTTTTTCACTCTGACATGTTAAAAACCAGCTCATTCATATGGAATGGAGCTTTTAAAAGAGCTGGGATTAAGCTACTATTGTGGGAGTCTAAAGAAATACAGCTGACTGTGTTTTCTGGTTTGGGGGTTTTTTTGTTTGGTTTGGTTGGTTGTTTTTTTGTTTTTGGGTTTTGTTTTTTTTTTTACATAATGTAAACTACTTCGTTCACAGAATATCAAAGCTGTATTCCCTAGCAGGAAATATGGAACCTCAGTAGTATTTGCACAAGCATGAACACTTTAAATACAGTGTGAGACTCCAAACAACAGTCTGCTTTTTTGTAGGATAAACCCAGCTTTTCAGTAGGCACAAGCTTAGGGGGTTTACTTATTTTTCAGTGGCTACAGGAATAATGATTTTAAATGATGCAAGGCAAGTTCATTTTAATATTTACCTCATTATGCTCTACAAATATTTCACTCTACTCTTCCTTGTTCTGAAGGACAATCATAGCATGTCCTAACATTTACCCAAACTGGTCAAGAAAAGTAAAGATTGGTTTGAGCAGGCCTATTTTTAACTGTTCATTTTGCTGAGTAATAACAGAAACAGAAGCTGGTATAAAAATACTGTTTTGGAGATGAAGGATCCTCTTAATGGCATTTGTTTACTGGCTTTACCTGTTATATGCAAACAAAGTTCATCAGCTGGTCAATTTTAGAGTGCCTGATCCTAGGGAAAATGGAAACAAGCAGGTACAAGAACGGCATCATTTGCCTGGATATTATTTAGATAAAACCAAATCCAAGAGTTTAAGAGAGGAGGATCAGATGTTCTTTAAGGATTCTTTTATGCCAGTAACTACTCAAAATCCAAGCAATGTCAGTTAAAAGTATTTTTAAAATAAAATATGATTTTACAGCTTACTTATTCTAATCACCTGCACAGAGATCAAGCACAAGGCCTATCATTCAAGGTCCAAAATAAGGTACTTGAAATTAGCTTTTATTGGTTCTGAGCAGTATGTAGCCTTGAACTTGCCCCCATAGAACAGTTACACTTTACTTTCTTCTGCTGTAAACTGGCTCTCAGTCAAAAACAGTTATTCAAAACAGGATCTAAAAACTTCTTTCCTTTGACCTGAGATTAAACCACAGGACACTTGTTCGTGCTTCACTTTTCCTCAATGTTTTCACTCCCCTGAAACAACGAGTCAGGTCCCTATGGAAGCTGGACAAGTCCAGCAGTTCCTCTGAATCTGACGGATGCACTTGACAAAAAAGCATACTTTCTTTGTTGCTGAACTGCTTACTCTTCTGGGAGTGCAGAGAACAGTGTGTCACCTGAAGAAATGGTGGCCAGCAAGAGAGTCCTTCCATTAGACTGACTCAGAAATCAGGAGAAGATACCACCTTGAGGCCTGAGGGGACATGGAAGCTGCAACAAGTGCCTCTCAGCAACAACACATCGCCTCCCTTACTCTGCTGCAGCATTTACACATCTGAAAAGCAACCCCAAGACCTGTTGTCTAACTTTTTGCTCATCACCTCATGAACCTCTTAAAGAAGGAGAAATAAAATATAAACTACTTTGAAAGTGCCATCAGTGACTGAACACTACTGTAGCGTGTTCAAAAGAAGCACCATTTCCAGAGAGCCTTGGGAGGCAAATTCAACACTCATGGGATGGACAATGCTTATTGCGGGGGGAAAATGTAAAACAGTGTAAATTCAAACAGGATGGGAAGCAGTGTGACATTCAAGCACAATTGTTATGGCAACTACATAGTAAGAATGCAGTTGTAAGGCGTGAATCCACAGCCCTGCTCCACTACTGCTGCTCGTGGCTGGGAGTGCTTTACCCAACACAGCACCTGACGGGAACAGCAGCAGATTTTTGTGCTTCCTGGTACCATACAGGAGTAGCAAGGAAGGGGACCAGAACACGTAATACTTTCATATTGTGGATAACAAGTACGTGTGTGTTCCTGTTAAGATCAGATGGTCTGCTCTGCCTACATGAATTTCCATTCTCTCATTCCTGTTACCATAGCAAAGTGATACATTTGATCACGATTTTAATAGTCTTAGGGTTTATCGTTATGTCCCTTTTTAAAATCTGACTGATTTTACTCCCAAGAATGCCTCAAAAAGTCTCTTAAGTAAACGGGCATGCTATATTTAGAATGAAACACAAACCTCAACTGAAGAAATTCAAGTCTGGCTACTTCATTAAAACTCATTTTCAGTTCACGTAATTTAAATTAGCAAAGCAATATACAAATGCTGATATCACCTCTTCTTTGCTTTACAGTGCTTTAACGTTAAGAGGAGCTTAATTAATCAGGCTCAGCAATTGGAAAGACGGGATATACGCAGGAATCAGGATCCAGTGATCTGTCATTGCATTTAATTACCTTGTGTATTCTGAGACTTTGCAGGGTTTCTTTCCCAGAGAGAAAGAACGGACCTCGGAGCCATGGTCCAACTTTCTCTTCATCTGCAAGGTGAGGGAAAAAGAGTAACAACACGGATTTAGTTACATGACCAACCTTACTTATGTGTACTTCTGTAAAATTAACACATTTTTACCTCCTACTTTTATACCAAATTTCAAAATGTTGACACTCATAAAATGAACATTTTACTTGTTGTAAATGTTGTAAAGCAACATTTTACTTTCTAAATTAAACGATATTTGATTCACGTGTTATAAGGTGCATGTACATATTATTGCTCTTTTAGAGCCCAAAATCTATTGGAATTACATTCTTTTAGTTCCAAAATTTCAAATGTGAAAAAGTGTGCAGAACTGTGTTAGTTTATTTACTAAACTGTTTTTTCTCTGCCCTCCTGGGAGAGGAGGGAAGGAACTAAACCAAAGCCCTTGACTTTTGTGTTCAGGTTCATTGCTAAATCTCTCATTGAAATGGTTAAATTTTAGGTACCTTGTCTGCATTATAATCTACATTTATCTTAGGGCTTTAAAAAAATTGGAAAAAAATTGACTGTATCTTTTCTTTTGTCTGTATTTTATTTTAAAGTTGTACATTGAAAACTTTTATAAAACTGCAGTAAAACTAACTGACAGATTAACCAGTATTTTTCCAAGAAGGGTAAGGATGAAAAACGCTACACCCCAGTCTCAAATGTCACCCGCAATTAGATATGATCAAAACCAAATAATGAGCAGGGCAGCTGCTGAAAGGGGAAGCCAGACTGCAAAAATTACCAAAGAGATGGAAACCAATGAAAGCCATATTTACCCAGGCAGACAAATAGAGATTACTTTCTACATATTTGGGTAATCTTTAACCACAGACTTTTGGATTAAATGAGACATACATGTGCCAAATGCAACTTCTGAGTTTTTGTTGGTTTTCCTCTTTTTTTTCAAGATGTGATACACCACAATAGTTTAGCCAGCTGAAGAATGTTTACTGCTGTTTACAACTGTGAGCTGCAAAATACATAAACTACTTGTATTACCTTTCAGACTTTAGTATAACCATTTGCTTCCTTTTTCCAAAATTTCCTGTTTAAGATACAGTTTAAAACTTGGCATCTTTCTTACACCACTGATTTGATCTTTTTTAGTGTTGTATTATATTATAATTATTTAACCATTTATTGTATCAGTCTACCTACCTAAAACAAAACACCCCCAGCCCAACAGGATTCTCTAAAGCTTACGGTCCATATACTTGTGTTGTGATTGTGGTTTTTATACTTTTAAAATACCTTTAAGGCTTTACCTAAAATCAGCCACTGAAGATCTTGTGTTCTGCTTCATTAGTGATTACACAGGAAAGCTAAGGCTCCTTTTTACAGAACAGCTACAACACAACCAGAAGAGCTTGCCTTGTAGCTGTGTTTTCTTGCCCATGCCTCACATGGGACACTCCACAGCATTTCACCAGACAAGCACTTAGCCAGAAACGCCCTGAATGCTGCCAAATCACCAGCCTCACCCTCACTGCTTCCCCACGCCCCAGGAGGAGCAGCCACCCGTGCCCCCCCCCCCAAGAAAACCAGTTGCAAGGATCACTGAAAAATAATGGATACCATCTTTTATTTCTGTGCTAGATGGGTGAGCCATTAAAATTACCGGAAGCATAAGTGAGGTATTTGAGAACGAATTTCAGTATTTGATGATAGACTTTTCAGAAAGGATTTTTCTTGTTCGAGGAAAATTTTTATTTCCAGCTTGCCTTTCTGAGAGGTTATCATCATCGTATTCCTCTTCTGCTTCTCATAAGAGGGAGATGCAGTTTTGCAAAAGCACACCTTAAAAAGTAGGAAGTCTACAGTAGAATAATCAGCTCTGGTGATTTATTCTTTTGCCTTAGCGAAGAAACCAATATGCACTACGTTGCCTAATAATGATTTCACCTGTTTCTTTTTGCTGGGTTTTTTTCAGTATTTTAGGCAACTTTCACATGGAGTCCACCATGCAGACTGACTTTCAGTATCTCAGAAGGTGGTAAGTAAATACACGGTCAAAAATGCCATTTATCACATGAAGAAGATAAAACTTTCTCTACAGCAGAGAGGTCTAGTGACAAGATTCAGACATCAGTAAGGTCTCTGTGTAACCAAAAAACAGAAACCGTCAAGCAAACATCCCTCTAAACATTTAATCTGTCGCTAGGAAAACACAACTCCTTCAGACAACGTTTATTTATCAAAATAACCGAGATTGCAGTAGATCAAAAAAAAGAGAAAAATTTTTTAAAAATGAAAAGAAGGGGCAGCAAACTGCATTCCGCATCACCGCCCGCCACCAAGCGCTGGCAGCGCTCCCCGGCAGCGCACTGACTGCAGCTACGGCCGGGCGGCAGCCCCCCGCCGCCGGCACGTCTCCGCCCCCGGACCGCCGCCGCGGCCCCCGCCCGCCCCTC